>JBAMBJ010003458.1:0-35887 GCA_037043495.1 Drosophila recens
GTCAATTATTAGGGAATAGTATGAAAATATCTTTCTAGAGATATCTTAATCAAACTCGCAGCGTTTTGGCATGTAATCTTCGGCGCGCCAAACAGCATCTACATGCCAATGCCCAGGGTATATTATTGTCGACTGCACTCGACTGTTCCGCTTGTTTTGCTTATATTTTTTTATTTAAAAGGTCGAAATTTTAAAAATGTGTCATTTTCTCTTTATTTTAGCTGTGAAAATGCCCATATGCGTACTCTAATTAAAAGGAATCATTTCAACAGTGCTCAATCGAAGTACTCAATGCTTGGAGATTAACAAGAAGAAAAAAAAAACAGGAGAAACCAAAAGAAGTGGAAATATAAGCATTTCCACGGTCGTTACCGAGACATTTTTGTGGAAATGTCCATATGATATTGAAATCAAACAGCGGGCAAATAATACGAATCGAAAAAGTCTCTTAATAAGCATTCAATTGTTGTGGTAAAACTCAAACATTTACAACACGGGCATTGACAACACTAGCAAGCATCAGTTGTGTTACATTTGCATTAGCATCAGTATTTACAGTTGCAGTTTCAATTAACTATAAGTAGTTTGTATCTTTTCGTTTGGTTCGCTTTCATTTCTTGGATAAGATAATTGCAACAATAACAACAACAACAACAGCAGCAACAGCATTATTGTTTTCCAAATCATAACTGTACAATACAATTACAATAATAAATTATGTAACATGTTTATGTCTGACTGCTTGTTCTAAATAGTTGCTAATTATGATTTGTATTCTGTTATTGTTATTGCTGTCGGCGAATTGGCTGTACCCATTTGCGTTGATTGATAGCACTCCTTAGAAAGCACTATACAGAGTCCAATGGCTAATATCACAAGTGTTCCCAGCACTATACTGACGGCGACTATCCAAATGCGTGGGTCGAAATTATCTAAGTCGGGTTTTAAAAGGCGTATGAGATCTGCACGGTCGTCGAGCGTTTTGAGATAGACAAGAAAAAGAGAGATGACAACAAAGTTACCAAATACAATGACATAATTAAATAACGGTATACATTTTCAAAAAAAAAACAACAAAATAATTATATTAAAACTTAAATGTTAATAATAACTATAAAATCTATGAGCAATAAGATACATGAAATTAGTGAGTAGTAAATTCTAATACTGTACCATACATAAATAAATAACTAAATACACGCGACGCAGGGTTCATCCTCGTACTTTTGATGCGTTGGCAACCCTGCGTGGCGTACAGTTGACACCAAAAAAGAGCAACCACTACATAGACGTATGTATGTATGTATGTATGTACGATAGATGAACGACATCAACGAAACTATCAAATGGTTAGTTAGTATTACCTATAGCTATAACTATTATTTAGTATCTTATAGTACATTGACCCCAATTACGCTAAGTATGTTAATATGATAAAAACACACTGTCATCTTTATTGTCTTCTTACCCTCCTCCTTGGTCTCTGGCAATGTGGTCACATTGGTGGTGACCACCTCGCCGCTGCCCATCTCGTTGTTGGCCCATATTCGAAACTCATAAGTGGTGTTCGGCGCCAGGCGATAGACCTCCATTTGTCGCTGTCCCTCGAAAGTAATTATCAAGCGGAAATGATTGTTGTGAATTGCCCAATTTGTCCACAGATTGAGGATAAAGGAGGCAACCTTGCCTAATACTCACCACATTGGGCGCTATGTTAATGGGATCCATTCGCGTCCATTCATGTTCGTAGCTGGCATTTGTTGGCTGAACGCGATACGACACATTGCGATATTCGGCTGTGAAGCTGCGCACGGGATATCCACCAGACAGGGTCTTATTGAAGCGCCAAATGAGAAAGCCCAGAATCGTAGAGGCCTTGAAGTACAGCTGTGTCACCGGGCCGGGAGTAGTGCGCACCGTTAGCCTGATGCGCTGGATAGCCTCATACTTTTGCTTCTCCTCGTCCACCTGCTCCTGCTCCTGCTCCAATTCCCGCTCTTCCTGTAGCTTCTGTTCATGCTGCTGCTGCTGCTGCTCACCCTCTTCAATCGTTTGCTGCTGCTGCGATGAGGTAGTTGCTGCTGTCGCTGACATTGCTGCTGCCATCGTTGTCATCGTTGTGGTGGCTAATGTTGGTATGGGTGTTGTTCTTACTGTTGTTGTAGTTGTCACTGGCACAGTCGCAAAACAGACGTAAATGCCGCTGTCCGATGAGCTAACATTGCGCAGCACCAGCACCCGGCCCGTCTATAAAAGCAAGAGCGGCGAGTTGTCCAATTATCATAAAATTGTAGCATCAACATATGAAGGTTGATCAATGATTGCTTGTAAGTATTTTATTCTTTGTAGCAGCGGTGGGCACGCAGTGGCTCCGGGAGCAGCGACAGCTCCCAACTATTTTTCTGCCTACTGTTGTGCTCTCGAATTCAGATTTCGTGCCCACCGCTGCTTTATAATGTTCACATCAAGCCCATGTCATGCATGAAGTCAAACATTTTTGCCGAGATGATGTATTCTAACGGAATAACATGCTTCCCTGGTATACGAGTACCAGACCTTGGTACAGCTTAAGTCGCGTATTTTGTCATGATATGTTTTAAGGATTTTTTTAATCAGTATTTCAGAGTCGGCAGATTCCACTCTCCGCACCAATTCTTGCTAACTTTTTGGTATAATGTTTATGTCAAATGTACTACAACGAGTATGTTGTTCAAACGTTGTTTGAACGCGTTGACTTTCGAGACTATACTTAAGAGCTAGAAACTTCAAATTTGGTATGATGGTTCCTAGATACCAGGCGCAGATCAAATTTGTATTTAGAATCGGAACACTATATCATATAGCTGTCATAGGAATGATAGGTTACATATCCGTCTGGGTAGGTGTTATACATCCTGACCAAATTTGGTTGAAATCAGTCTACTACATCATATAGCTGCCATAGGAACGATTAATCGAGTATGCAATTTTTTGTTGTTTTTGGAGATATCTCAACCAAACTCACAGATTGGGAATTTTCTATTGTCTATCGAATTGCCAGGACACAGGGTATCCTACAGTCGAGCACACTCGCGCGAGCGAAGCGAGCAGGGGGCGCAGCATTCTGCAGGAGCATTAAAACTTCGGCGTGCAGACCATCTGCGATGCTATGTGTATGATGAGTGCAAATACGTATTAGGTAATCTATGAACCTAGGCAGAGGGCATCCCACAGTCGAGTGTACTCGATGTTAGCCGCACCGTGTGTAGGCGAGCGTAACGAGCAGGGGCATTCGGCACACTGCGAAAACACTTCTCGACTCTTCTAACCTAATAAAAATAACTTTATTGCGCAGTGCCGTATTTATTATTTATTATTATTTTATTTATAAAATTTAGTATAGATCATCAGAAAAAGGAGACATGGAAAAGTTTTCGTCACTAGATTTTTACCTCTTAAAGAGGTTTTTTAGAAGATTTTTTGGTTTACATTCATTTGCTTACCTGAATAATGGTGCTATTGCTGCCGTGCTCCTTTACCCACATGATATTGCCTTGTGCTATGCAGGGTAAGCTGAAGTTACCTCCTTTATCTGTCGCGTATTCGTTGTACTTGATGGTGATACTGAGCACCGTTAGCACTAAAATATTTAAAAGAAATCGATTGAAAAGTTATTGAAGATGGCATATAATTAAAAACATTGGGTAACATTATTGCACTTTTTATACCACTAGCCCATTTGAAAAAGGGCAAAAATGAGCATAAGTTTTGGAAAAAATTTTTAGCAGGCAGAAGGAAATAAATAAACGAATAAATGACTTTTAAGCAATTTTAAAAAAAGTATAAAAAAAATATTAGCAAAAAGATTTTTGTAAAAAAAAATTTTACAGTCACTCCTAGAATTATTTGAAGTTTTTTTTTCATCCAAAAAATTTTTTTTAATCAAGGATCAAAGTTCATAATCAAAGTTTCATAAGTGGACATTTATATAAATTCAAAACTTTCAATGGGTATTTAATGGGTTAAGGAAAGTTTTGTATCATCCAAACGAAATTTATATAACCTTTCCATTGATGCCGATATGTCAATATGTATAGCGCAAAAACGTTAAATTTAAAAAAGCTTGCTTTGCCAATACTGTCGTGTGCCTCTGTACGTATAAGGCTATCGGAGTGTCTGGGCACAAGGTATCCTACAGTCGAGAACACTTTTCTTTATTTTTTCTATTCACTGTTTTGGATTGTCAGCCAATTAATAGCCTTCTTCTTGGGGCTTATAATATAGTTTCCATTGCTTTAATTGGGTTTCACTATCGTAGGCAATAAGATAAATTGGGCTGATATTACAAATACTTGCACCAATATATTTAAATATACATACATATTTGTGGATACCTGGCTGCTTGGGAATGTAGGCAAAGACACAAACAAAAACCCTAACGCTGGTTAGTTAAGTTGATCATGTCAAGGCGCACGATACGTTTTCTAACAGTTTACTTTCGGGTACTTGCGATTAGCTGCAGTGCACAGAAGCGAGCATCCCAGGGATTGCTCAGTGGGTATTTGGCCCTGGTGCTGGGTGATATGCTCCTGCAGATGTGGAAGTACTTTGACCAGTGGCTGGCAAATGAACGACTTTCAGCTGAGACGCCAACAGTACCTTGCCTTCGTCAAGATCTTGGACGCCATGAACGTTGCCTACTTGCTGGCACATATGGTCATGGTGGTGCAGGCACTTCTGTGGCGCAATCAAGAGCGAATACTGCTGTCCCAGCTACCTCCGATTGGCGTCGGAGTATCCCTAACCAATATGCGGATTCATCTAGCCGTCGATTGCACAATCACAGGTAGCGCTCTGTTGCTGGGAGTGGTCAACTCAATCCCGGCCAATCAGATGATTGTCAACATGCGCTACTTGTTCAGCACACAAGCGGTTCGGGCGCGCTGTCTGCAAGTTGCTCTCCTCGTCTTGCGGGTGGACTCTCAACTGGTAACGCTGCAGTCGCAGATGTCCAATGGACGCCGCTGTAACTTGGAGCTGCGAACAACCTACGCTCATATTGTGCGGCTAGCTCGCAAGATCTCTGATCTCTATGGGCTGTCTGTGCTGTTGATGAACATGCTCTGCATCGGTGACTTCATCATGGTGTGCTATGCCTATATCGTACTGTGGGAGATTACAGACTCGGATCTCAGTTGGCTGCTGCTCTCGCAAGGCTTTTATGTACTGCTACCTACAATGATGAAGATCTGGATATTGTGTGCCGCTTGCCACAACTGTGCCAAGCACGTAAGCCACCTTTTTCAGTATTGTCAAGACCTTATAACCAACTTAGCTGTGTACATGCAGTCGGAACAGCTACAGACACTAATTAGCCGCGCTTGCCAAGAGACCAGATCGAAATTTGGCATCGATATGGGAGTCTATCGTGACCAGTCGAATGAATTCGCTGTGCAAATTATGCAAAATCCTGTGCAATTCAATGTTTGTGGAATTTACCATCTGAATCTAAAGACACTCGCTGGGGTAGGACATGACCGAGTGTCCATCTGTTAATTATTAATCAAGCATTTCACTTTTACAGATGTTTCTTTTTATTTTAGAATCCTTGGTAATATTTCTGCAATTTGTAGCACTCGTCAAGCAGCAGAGCAGCTGAGTCCTTGATCGAAGTTTAAATCATGTGATATCATCTTGTTATTTATAAGTTGTGACACTTTCGACCTATGAACTAGCATATTTTTTTTTGGCCTGTCAAGGTCGTGAAAATTATTTATCGAGATTTTATCGCTGGCCATAAATGTTTCCAAGACATGCAATCGCCTACCCATGTTGAATTTACCCATACTTGCTTAAGAAACGGATAAATGTATTTCTGGATGAATACTTTCTGGCTATCCGTGACTTAGATTCAAATACACGAATAAACTAAGATTCAAATACAAACATATATGAGGTACAGTCGCAATCAGACTTTCGTTTGCAATAACATATGACTGCAAAATTAATTATTCGATTGTGTTCTCTAGCTTAAAAAATAGGGACTTAAATTATTTTTTATTGATGGCAATTTTAACTAAAATGTCAACTATTGAAACAAATGCAATTTGTGTTAAAAATATATCAAATTATGGTTTTTATTAGTTTTTATTAAACTCATCAACAATTGTGAGTAAAATTGATTTTTAATAAATCAGCCTTTAAATTATGATTAAAATTTAATTTTATTTTTTAGATTTTTATGAGAACTTATTGAATTTTTTTTAAGCAAAAGCGTTTAAAAACTTCGTTTTTGACAGTTTTTTTAAGAACTCATAATGCAGTTGTGCGTTTGTGAGAAAAAAGTTAGGAAGGGGGTGAATAATATGTATATCAAATTTAAAAACTAAAAAAGTTTTAAATATTACATTTATTTATCTAATCCTTACATTTAGAGTTTCTGCCGCGATCGCAGGAAGCTCGTCAAATTCCATACTTAGATGTTCTTATGAAATTTCTGTTTTCTGTAACTTTTTTTTCAAGAACATTCTGATTGGTTTCGAATTTGTCTAATTCTCTAAGTTCAGTTTGGAGATTAGTCTTCAAATAACGTTGCATATTAGCCACATAATCACCCTGCAACAAAAACTCACAATTTATGTTCATACTCTCGATATTGAAAAGAATTTGAAAAGAACTTTTACCACACTTGATTCGATTTTCGGCCCCTTGTTGCAACTTTTGACTGAATTTGGTTCAAATAGGTATAGTATATCTTATAGATGTCAAAGGAAAGATCGATCAAGAATTATGGTTTGGTATTAAAATGCTTTGCTCCTGGAGATATGTATCTGGAGATACCCAAACTCTCAGATTGGGAAATTTTTTTTGTCTTAAACATCTTGACCAAATTTGATTCAAATCGGTTCACTGTGATATATAGTTGTTAGAGAAACAATCAGTTATTTTTCTTTATTAAACTTTTATTTTAAATTTTCTATTTTAATTTCTTTTCCAATTAATTTTTATTATTAAAATTGAGAACAAAACTTATTTTTGAAATTTTATTTAACAAATTGAAAATTGACAAAAACTGAATGTTAGTGTTTTTGAACCGGAAGGTGTATTTCCTAAATTGACATGTATGTATATCAGAGTGCGTCGATTTGTATGGCGTCGAAATATTGAAAAAATGGAAACCCATATTCGTAATCTACAGTTAACTCTAAGATGCTTTCCCAAAGAACTAATGGGACAATGGTACTCTATCAAGCGAATATTTGTAGGCTATCTCCTGAACATAAAATATTTATTAATTTAAAATATATGTATATTAAGCGTTGTACAAAAACCGTCGCAACCGTTCAGTGCAATCTCAATGCAATCAAATGCAAAATCAATTCAAAGTCAAAGTCACAACATGCGCCCATTGTTATAAATATGTAAATGTTTGTGTGTACAGTAAACAAATTCTGATATTTGACACTTAACCTTTTGCGTTTGGTATGGAAACTTAACTCCAATGTCTTTCACGCAAAACGCTTGGGCATTATTTTAGCTGTTGTGTTAGGAAGGCTAAGCTCTAATTGCGCTTTGTTTTGTTGCATGACCCTGAAAATAGTGGGCATACACATGTTGAGCGTAAGTTGCCTTTGGGTGTTGTGTGGAAGTCATCAACAAACTAGTCCTCACTCACAGCCAATCCACTTAAGCCATTGAAAAATAACAAGGCAAATGACAAGACGTCATCCGTCTATATTCGTAGATATGTATATGTATGTACAAAAAAAAAGTCTATTCTAAAACTCAAATTCGTAGTTCTTGATTTTAAACTGTTTTTTAAATATTTATTTAGGATATTGTTGTTATATTATCACTATAATCAACAAATTTGAGGAAAACAAATTAAAAAGCCGCACTTGAATCATGTATTTTGAGCTTGGTTTGAAAAAATCCGGAACTAGCGAGCTTCTGACACCTTTTTGAATTGATTTTTTACATACATGTACATATGTATCTAATAAAAAACCTTTACGAGGTAAAAATCTAGTGACGAAAACATTTCCATGCCCCAAATTGCTAATATCCAATTTTGTGGCAAACAATATTAAATGTAACACATAAATTGGGTGCGTGTCATAACGCCCAGTGTCATAACGCTCGCGGGTGCTATGACACGTATTTTTGTGTCATAAGGCCCTTCTGTACTTCTGTCTTGTAGCCACTTCAAAATTTGCTGACAAAAATCTGGAACAATGTTCAAAAAATTCTCTATTGCACTGCCCATATTGCAGACAAATAGTTAAAAATGATTTTAAAGTGTATCATTTTAGTATGAATTCATTATTATTCAATCTCAAAATTTACTTTGTAAGGGTGCAGGCAAACATTTTTTTTATAAAAAATCGCGCGATTTTGCACTGTCTATATTGCAGACAAATAGTTAAAAATAATTTTAAAGTGTATCATTTCAGTATGAATTCATTATTATTCAATCTCAAAATTTACTTTGTAAGGGTGCAGGCAAACATTTTTTTTAACACCCGCGGGCGTTATGACATTGCGCGTTATGAGATGCACCCCATAAATAATTTAAAAAAAAAAGTATAGCACTGTGCGGGTGTCAATTTTAGCGGGTTTTGACGATTTCTCGCTTAGCCAAATTAGCCAAATTAGCTTTTCAAAAACACGTAGAGCAAACGGTTCTAGTGTTATGATTGCAAATAGATTCACATCCACACATTGAAGCTATCTCAACGCTTTGATACAAACAGACACACAAGAGGACTGACTGGCGACTAAATTACTAAATTTAAAAATCTTTCGATCATCGGACATCTTTCGCAATGGATTATATTTGTCAGCGGTCTGAAAAAGGCCAAGAAAAAGATGAAGACATCTCAATCAATCTTACTGAATATGCACCAGGAGTGATCTTTTACATCCTGACCAAACTTGATTGAAATCAGTGCACTATATCATACAGGGGTCGGCACTCGAAGTGTTACCAGCAAAACGCTGCTCTAGCATCCAAACGGCAAAAGACCGCGCGCTCATGTTTTGGCTAGTATTTGTCTGATTAATTTTCTACAAGCTAACAAAAGTATATCGATATATGTCGCAGTGAAAAAAAGTTATCTAAATGGACTTGAAGCGCAAAAGTGCAACACTTGCACGTTTGTGGCGAACTTGAAAATATTGAATTTTCTGATCAAAAAATGTTAATAGTTCAGCAATTTGTAAACAAGCAGATCGATCACGTATGGTTAAAGGACAAATCAGACGACACTTTAGACCAACGGATTGCTCTGCGAAAGCAAGCACCGGCATCAGTGATGGTTTGGGCCACAGTAACTGCCACAGGACGCTCACCACTGGCTTTCATCGAGCAGGGCGTAAAGGTTAACCAACATATCTACCTTAAAAAAATCTTAAAAGATGCTTTGGTACCTTGGGCACGTAAAAAATTCCGTAGAAACCATTAGATATTTCAACAAGACTCGACACAATCTCATTAGGCCGGACAAACCCAACGATTTTTACAAAACAACGTTCCCAGCATCATTTTATCACAGCAGTGGCCGCCATATTCCCCAGATTTAAATCCAATGGATTTTTTCATATGGTCCATTCTGGAGGCCAAAGTGTCAACTAAAAAATATGAGACGGTCAACGTTTTGAAAACTGCTCTTCTCCGAGAATGGAACAAAATACTATCAGGCTACATTCGTGCTGCGTGTGAAGCCTTCTCGACTAAACTCGATGCTGTAATCCGCGCTAAGGGTGGTTACATCAAACAACAAATACAGTTTCGTAAAATTTGAAATGTTTTCAAAATAATCTGAAGTTTTGAAATAAAAAATAAAAAAATTTACAAAATTACAGCATTTTTAATTGGTAACACTTCGAGTGCCGACCCCTGAATAGCTGCCAAAGAAACGATCAGTTTAAAAATTAAGATTTAATATGAACATTTTTGTTGCTTTTGGAGATATCTTAATCAAACTCACGGATTAGGAATTTTCCAGACTAATTTTGGTTGAAATCGGTCTACTGTAGCATATAGTAGATAGCACTTGGAAATTACGACTATATTTAACAGGATAATTTCTGTAGTTAGTCTATATAGTTATAGTTACTTCGTACTAATTGAAAGTTTTTCACCCCCACGCTGATGGCTTAGATAATTTTATTAGGAGGCACGGGGTGTTGTATGCTGCTATTTATACATATTTCAAAAACAATTCATACTTATAAATCAAGCACAATTTTGGCTTAAGTCTGTATGTAACTATACACTCAGACCAACATTTATTCGTACACACTTTTTTTACTATAACAGCTATGTAAGTCAAGTCTTCACAGTTAAAAAATTTTTCAAAATATTTGTGCTAGTTTTTTTATATTTTTTTGAAAATTGCTAAAATGCCACTTATTGTGTGAAAAGTAGGAAAAATGAGTTCAAATAGTCCTTTTTAGGATTTCCAAAAAATTATAAAAAAAAGAAGCAAAAATATTTTTGAAAATTTTTTTTGCAGTCACTCTTAGAATTGTTTCAAGATTTTTTTGCATTAAAATATTTTTTGCAAACAATCGATGAAAAAAGTTTAAAAATTTACTTTTTTTAAACTCAAAATTTTCAATGGGTACTTAATAGGTTAAGGAAAGTTTTGCATCATTCAAACGGCATTTAAACGACCTTTCCATATATATTTTTTTTACTGTTAAGACTTGACTTACATAGCTGTTGTAGTAAAAAAAAAGTGTGTACGAATAAATGTTGGTCTGAGTGTATGTACCAACACTTAGGTCTATATCGAAATTTTTGTAAAATTGGAAATTTGTACCGGTGTTATATAGCACAAGGTAATCGAATTGCTTTTGGATTCCAATATAGAAGGCACAACTTTTTTAAATCTTGACTTAATGCGCCTTTAACCTTATTAGGTCCAATGAGTCGTGTGCCAGTGCAGAAACACAATTAAAAGAAAATAATACAAGATACTTTGGCAACAGTGCCGGCTAATGGCGTACATGACGAATGAGCAACAATTGTTATATTTATACTTAATTATAAGGGCAGTTTGTTTAATATATGTATGTATGTGTAAACAAACAGTTGTGAGTACTATTTATGTTGGGTTGCAGTTGCCTTACCTTGGGTGAAAAATAATATATTGAACGATGACAGCGCTATCACGGAGCTTGATGTAGAAGACATGCTTCCATATTACACTTTACATAAGTGTCCGTGTACGAGCCGCAATACCGGCTGAAAATTAGCAATAGGTAATACAAAACGTAAAATCAAAAACAAAAACTAGGTACAACTAATGAAAATCATGAATAGAACGGGAGAGCAACGCGCCAAAGGCTTCTCTAGGACAGGACTTGGCGTGTCGCCCTTGCCGACGCGTCGCTTGTTGTCATTGTCGTTGCTGGTTTCGCCTGGTTGTGGCTCCTTTTGACGTAACTTTAACGTCGTTCCAGGGCAAATTCAACATTCAGCAAACACAAAAAAATTTGCTTCAAATCAATTAAACAAATGTCGGGCAACCAAAACAACAACAAGCCCAACTGAAAGCGTTGTTTGCTTATGTTTCAGCCGCTCTCGTTGTTTTTAGCGTTTAAATGCGTTTGACGTATTTTATACTTGTCTTATAATTTTTTGATGAGCTTGCTGTTATTGTTTTTATTGTTGCTGTTGTTGCTCGTGTTGTGAATGCGCGACACGGTCGTCCGTCCGTTTCGTTCGAGTTACGTTGCTCGACTGAACTGCTTCCCTGCCTCGTTGCCTCGTGGGCACGACTTCGGCTTCAGCTTCGGCCTAGACCTGTCGCGACGTCGAATGCGAATGTTGATATGACTGTGCTAGTGTTATCCGTCCCACAATCCTTGGCGCCAGTGTTGCCCTTCGTTAAAAAAAAAACCACCAAAATGTTCGTTAATATAAAATAAAATAAAAAATCCCAAAGCCAGTAAAAGCAGCTCAATTGTAAAGCCCGCAATCTGATCCAACTTATATTTCCTACAGCATCTTTGCGAATATATTTTGATACTTCTGCCCAACAGACTTAAGGTAAGGTATTTACCGCATTTTGATTCTTTTCAAATGACCTAGTACAAAAACCAATAAATCTAGTGGAAAAACCGCCAAAACGGAAACACAGCTTGGCCCTCACGCGCATGCTGCGATACCTACGCATTAGGTTGACGGTCGGGTGGTTTATGTTGGAGTCACAGCATTTACACAACAGCTGCTGATACATCAATGTCGGCGCCAGTAAAATTCGCCACAATCACGTGCCAATACCAGTGAGTTGTGCAACTTCTTAACCTTCATAAGAAGTTTTGTCAAAATCGATTACATACTTACTTATTGACTTAAGAATAACGAAATAAATTAATTAAGTTTTATTGCTTTTAACCAAATGACTCTTTTATGTATAACAAACTCTATGAAACTTGAATACATCAATACTTTCATTGCTGAATTAGCTAAAAAATGTATGTTTCATTTTGAACTTAAAATGATAAAATATTTTAAAAATTATTAAAAAAATTTTTTTAATTAATTCACCGATGTCTAAAATATTAAAAAAAAAATGTTTTTAAATAATTTTATTAATATCCATTTTTAAATTTAAATTTGATCTCTTCAATCGACTTCATCCAACTTCAATCATTCTTTACGGGTATGCAAAAATCTACTAAATCCTTCAAAAAACAATGTGGGTTTTTGAAATACATATATTTTGGTAATATTGCACTCAATATCTTGACCTTGTCAATAAATTCTTGATTTTTATAGAATTTTATAGTCGAAGTAATTTTGGTTTGATCTGATTTGACTTTAATATCATTATTCGCTTGAGCACACAAACATAACTTTAAAGCCGAGTTCACACTGCGTCACAGACTGTCACAAAGCATTGTCACAATTCGACAGTTCTGCATCTATGGCATCAAAATCCGATAGGCTCGAGAAATATGCAATTAAGCTTTACGATTTAATAGAATTTTTTGTATGCTAAGGTTCCAGATGGAGCACACAGGCTGTGACAGTATGTGACACAGTGTGAACCCGGCATAAGTCTCCTGCTAACCTGAATAGAATAGAATAGTTCGTTATATATTAACTTCGCCATATTAGGATTGGAAAGATCTGCCAATAAAATACAATCATTAAAATCCGTATAAATTTTATATATTTGTATAGATAAATATGTTATGTTCACTTAAATTGAGGCATGTGTTGAATAAATGTTTGATTTTAATTTCCTTTTTATCTGTAAACATGTTAGAGTACATGAGTAACTATGGGAAATATTAACGTAAACAGAACGAGAATAATTAAACAAATAATAATTGATTTTTGTTCAACAAACTGAAAATAAATGAGAATCTACTTTTGCTCTGTTTGTAATTCAAATACAGTTTCATTTTCGCCTAAATAATGTAACAATTAAATTAATAAAACTATTTATACATGCCCAGCAAATCTTGCATTTTGATTTGGAATTAGATCACGAAATGTATTGAAATGGTGTAATTGGATTCATTGTGTGCTTTCGCAGTTACATTTTGCACGCTATTGGTAATATGGGCTGACATTAAATGCATGCTAACATTTTGATCGACAACAAATAAAGTCTATATTATTAACTATTTATTATATATATAATCATGTGTTTTGTGGCATATCCAATTAGATATCAATAGGTGCATCTGTGAAAGAATGCTTCTGTTGTCGTATCCGATGTCTCTGTCAATTGCCATTTGTCATCTGAGCGACGATCAGCGTCGCTTGTTTACACGTTCAATATACTTTGTTTTGTTGAGCGCACGATTGCCAGCATTGGGATCCATCATACGTTTCCAATCAGTCTGTCCAACCACAAAACCAATTGCACGCATCTTTTGCTGCGCACGCTTTTCTTCAATGTCTGCCCATCTTACCTGAAATATATGTATATTTAAATCAAATATTTTTGCATAGTTATAGTCACTATAGCCTGGAAAACTTACGCGCTTCTTGCCATCAGCTCCACTTGTAGGCGGTTCCCAATCGTCTAGCTGCAAAAATTCAGCCATGCTTGCAGCCTTTCGCTTTTGCATCAAGCGGTTGGTGCCATCCAGACGGGCTGCAAATAAGTAAATTGTTATATAATGTTAATTACATATTATTGGCTTGTTAACAAGTACACTTACCCAGATTCTCCTCGGTAGTGTCATTTTCCCATTTGCTTTTCAGAAAGCCGCACTATACAACAAAACCGACACGCATGTCAAGGAATAATGCAAAAAAAAAGAGAAAATTAATCAACTAAAAAACGCACAAATTTTATACCCATAAATGAAAAACGGCCTTATGCTCTTAATGGTATAAATACCTATTAAATGGCTGTTATTAACTGACTTACATCATTGACAGCATCGGCGCTGTTGCTGTCCTCCTCCTCGACGCCAACGTGGACAGCATCCTCGGGAGCAGCCGACTCGTTATTGGCGTTATCATCCTGCAAAGAACAAGCCACAATAAATGAACAAAGGTTTGCTTGACCAGCATTTTAGTTGGCTTTACTTAATTAGATAATTTATAATCTGTTATTCGGATAATTGAATAATTTGCTATTAAGCAATTGTCGGTTTTAGAGATGTCATTTAATTGTATAGAGGACGTACATGTTCATAAATATGTATTGTACAGATACATTTATGTATGTGTGCATGCAAATATATATACTATATACCCATATGGCATGTAAATATATGCATATACATACACTAAAATATAATGTGAGAATTTCAGAGAATCTTAAATTAAGAGTTGTTTTCAACAGTTGCTTATACATAGTTTCGCCAACGATACTCGTGAATAAATAATAGTTTTTGGGATACATATTAAATTTAATTGAATGTATATATTGTATATTTAATAGCTTTTTCTAGCATTTCACCGTCACTGTCACGCATTGCCAGCCATCGTGCAACACACACGTACACACCCACTGACGACCAGCAGCATAACAGATTCAGATGTTATGCAGCCCTGGCGGAGAAATGCCTCGGGTGCCTTTTTAGGCGGGAGGCTTTAGAGCATAGTTACCGTTGCCATGTTCTCTACATCCTCCATTTCAACGACATTTTCTAACAGCGTTGATACATCCAGTTTTATATAGTGTAACGGCGTTATACACCAGTTGTCCAGAACAGCGCGGATGTCCTCCTCACTGCGCTGGTGACTGTTGCGACCCAAGCAGGTCTCCACATCACAATGCAGATCAATGATGTACGGCTGACATAGAATACAAAATGTGAATACAATACGGAACAGAAAGAGAAAGAGAAAAAGAGAGAGAAAGGGAGGATAGAAAGATAGACAGAGAGAAGCTATCATGAAAGTACACAACAATGAAAATAGTAGAGACAGAGCGAGATTTTTTGAAAAGAAGAGGAGATCTACTTACCACGAAGTTCGAGTCTTTGGCATGACAGTAAAACTCGTTGAGCGTTCGCAGTGAGCTGTTGTTGCAATCGACAATTATGAAATCATACAGGTTATCACTTAAAGTTTTCTTGAACGATTTTATTAAATATTGCATATAAGTCTCCTCCATCGTATCATCATACTCGTAGAGTATTTCCTTTTTCGGTATCTACAAACACAACATAACACATAATTAAAGTAATTGACGTCTCACATTCACTCATAATTTGGGTGTTGCCTCGAGTTCAGAGGCAAGTGGAAAAATAACAAAAAAAAACTGAATTATGGGATTTTAAATAACTTAAATATCTTTAAAAACCAACAACTTAAAAAAAATTGTATTCGAATTATTTTCTTTCGCGCTCACCTTTTTTCCAGTTTTAGGACACTTTTCCTCATAGTCATTTTCAATAATAAAATAATCGTCAATGCTTAGTAAGCGCGGATTAGCACCACCCATTTCCAGCTCTTTATCCTTAATCAGCCGGGCCACATAAGACTTGCCGCTGCCTGGAGGTCCCCGAAGTATTATGCAAACGCGCTTGGGACGCGATAGTCGACCCGGAGGAAGAAGAACCTCATCAATGGATATGGTATTTCGATTTTCATTAGTCGGAACGCTCATTTCCAAACGATGTGTATCTGTCTGATCGGGTAACTGTCGATTAGCTGTCGCTGTGGAGGGAAAGAGGGCAGCGGGCGGATCACCGAGCATGCGACGTTGCGGATTGGCAGGGAATGCTTTGCGAGACTGCTGCTGCTGCTGATGTTCCTTGTTCATTTGTGGAGGTGATGGCGGTGGTGATTCGAAACGTGTCACATCGGTCAGATTACTGAGTGATTAAGTTTTAATTAACTTAGAATGTAAACATATTTAATGAAGTCAAATCATCTTACTCCTCTCCATCGGATATATCCTCGAGATCATCCGGCTTGCAGCTTTGCTCAGCAGCATCTGTACTTAAGGAATTGGGCTAATAAGCACACAGATAAAAGCATTGTTAATATTTAACATAGAAACATTTGTCGCTAGTGACTTACCGTAATGTTGGTCGACATAGACGACTGTTGCTCTTGTTGCTGCTGTTGTTGCTCTTGTTGTTGCTGCTGTTGCTCTTGTTGTGGCTGCTGCTCTTGTTGATGCTGCTGCTGCTGTTGCTGCATCAGTCGCTGTCGATTTTTATTCTTCTTTTTATTTTTCTTCTTGTTGTTGATGTTTGTGTTAACATTCCGATTTAATGGGGCCTCCCCTTGTCCAGCTAGAACGGCATTGTGTGATGCGTGTCCATAGTCAAAGGTATTAACGGGCCTAAATTCCGGCATGGTGGGGGCGGGGGCGTTTCCGTGAGCTGGTACTGAGCCACCACTTCCGATCCGAGTGCCCGCAATATCAGCAGATTTGTGACCATAATCGATAACCTTGGCGGCGGTGTTGCGGCTGTTCTGATAGTCAAAGACTTGCATGGGACGATAGACGGACTCGTTGGGATGGGCATTGGGATTGCCGAATGATTCCGTGCTGCAACGTAGCGTGACGCAGTGGCGAGTTTGATTTTCGTAACAATTTTATTTTGTATTATTTTTGGCAATTGTTTACTTATTATTAATTTTTATATTTTTGTTTGTTTTTTAAGTTACGATTTTTCAAAGAATTTTTTCATTTGTTGTACGTTTGTTTTAAATATTAACGTTTACGTTTATAATATTAAACCAGAAAAAAACACTTCAACTCTTACATTTTTTGCTATTTTTATTCAAAAAGCAACTGGGGATACAAAATGGGTCAAAGTTCTAATGGATTTCCTGACACTTGGGTGAACATTTAAATGAGAAAGACTTGAGAGTAATTAATAAAACGAACCAATTTATATATAAATGTATACATAGCCCGAGGTTCTCATAAAAGTAAAGGGAAACATTCAACAATAATATTTGATGTAAGGTAATAATAGAGTGCAATTACATTTTAATTAAATATACCCGCCCAAATAACTACTGCACTTCATACTACATCTCAAAATTTTTGTTGATAGGGTTTCAATATACACAATTAAGAAATATGTATGTTTTTTACATACATGCAGCAAATTCAGGACATGAAGAAACTATGAACAGACGCTCAGACATATGTATCCAGACTCAAACCAAAAAGGATTATTTTGCTTGAAAACGGACAAAGAAAACACGGATAAATTTGACACTATCTCATAAATTGAGAGGCAGGTAAAGGGAATGTGCCAGTAGAATTATATTCTGACCGTTATTGTAATTTTGATGTACTTATAAGTTGGTACAGACGCTTTACATCAAATAAAACATGTGTTATCATACGGTATAAATATTAAGACACCGAGTCATAAGCCAACACTATATTCTTATTACGCATTAACATTGCATGTAACACTTCTGCACAGCAAAAGTAGGGCTGATTACATTAATCACAGAAAAATCAAATTATTATCGGACAAACGTGTCAAAATTGAATTTCGGAACGTAGCACATTAATTAGTAAGATCATTTTTATTGACCATCTTATGAAACTCCATTTCAGTCGCCACGCAACTTCGTGAGCGTTGCCCAGCGCTTACTCCGATTTTAATTTTAAGTACATCACTGAGCCCCTAATTGTATAAGTTCGAATACAGACAAACAAAAAATTAAAATTTTTTGGTGGCATGTCTTTACGCCTATAACAAATTTGAACGATATATCCATTTCCTTATTGGATATAAAACTCAATACAGGGTGACCAGAAAAAACGGAGACAAACTTTAATATGTCCGTAAGCAAAAGTATGTTACCGGATTTAATTAAATGTTATTTTATCGTATTCTTCATTCTTTTTTGTACTAGTCACAACATTTTTTATCCATTGCTGTTAAATTTTCCTGTGGTTTCAGAATGTCAAGTAAACGTTGTGCAATTTTAGAGCTGTTTCATCAAGAAAAACGTCAAATGTGAATTTGTTCGTTTGCTCGAGGTGCCTAGGTAGACTGTGTCCAAGGCCACCCGCCACTTTAATGAGATTGACCATGAAGGTTATCGTCCGGGAAGAGGAAAAAAAAGCACCGTCAATACTTCTACCAATCGTCAAATCATTCGAAAGCGGGTGATGCGAAATCCGAGGGTCTCCATGAGGAAAATTGCCCGTGAGACCGGAATGAAACGTGATTCTGTTTGGTAAATGGCGAAGAAGCACCTTGGACTCAAGCCGTACAAGCTCAAAAAATTTCAGATCCTTACGGATGAAAACAAGCGCGTGCGGCTGCAAAGATGCCACCAACTCAAGCGTCGGGCCGCAGGTCAGCGATAGGAGCGCGTCCTTCTCACGGATGAGAAGCTGGTAACCGTCGAGCAGGCTCACAACCACTAAACTGCAGGATCTGGTCCGCCGAACCTTCGGGTACGTCGGCCATTGTCAAACATCGCCAAAATCCGAAGTCCGTTATGGTCTGGGGCGGCATTTGCGCCAGCGGCAAGAAACCCCTGGTTTTCGTGGATCAAGGGGTTAAAAGAAACCAAGAAGTGTACCGCCACGACATTCTCGACGCCGTGGTAATTCCTTGGGCCCAACTGCACTTCGGCGATGCGGACTGGACTTTTCAACAGGACTCTGGCCGGCTCACAAGGCGAAAATGACGCAAGACTGGTGCAAAACCCATTTTCCGGACTTCATCTCGTCTGCTGAATGGCCACCCTACTCGCCGGATCTCAACCCGATGGACTACAGCGTGTGGTCGATATTGGAGGCCAGGACCTGTGCTAAGCCTCACAAAAGTTTGGAGGCGCTGATGCAATCGCTGCTCTTGGAATGGAACCGACTGTCTCCCGAGGACCTGCGGCCCATGGCCTACAATTTTAAATCACGTTTGGACCTGTGCATGTCAGCTGGAGGAGACCATTTCGAAACCGGCTGAGAATCTTACTACTAGTGATCCACTCTATCGTTACTAATTGTTGCTTTGCTAAATTTCTCTCGTTTAGTAAAATTATAGTTAAAAATGTTTGTCTCCGTTATTTCTGGTCACCCTGTACATTTTTTGCACATAACTCCGAAATTCAATTTTGGTAGGCTCAAATTTGATATAGCTAACTTTGAAGTTTCTCTTATAATTCTTACAGACGGAAACAGGGGACAGACTGCAGATTGCTTATTACATATGTATGTACATTGGCACAATCTTATAAGCCCTTTGCACTGAGCAAATGAATGTGCAATGAATTTCAAGATGCAAGGATATCAGAAATATTTGTATTTAAACAACGCGTCGTAGATATGAAATGTACATACAAATGCACACATGCATTTTAGCGTAAGCTTTAAAACACTTTATTTATATTTGTATTCAATACATGTGGTTCATAAATATGTTTAATACATCTTTCTTATCTGAAGCTTCAGTTTTACTTTCAATATATTTTAATGTATTTGGATTAAAATTAAATTGCTCACAGTTATTCATTGCTTAATTTGGAGTAAATTAGATTTTTCACTAAGTTCGATTTGAATACCCCAATGGTTGGGCCCAAAATTATGATCAAATTACGAGTTTTTAAATTCGTTGACCCTTATATTGGAGTATCAAATATATAAACCAAATATCAAACTTAAAAATAAAGGTCTTAGCTCCTTTTAAAAATTAATAAAAACAAACAGCAAATAATAGTTAAGAAAATAATCTTAGTGTATGGTGAATGTAAATAAATAACCAAGCTAAGCGCCTCAGTGAAGAATATAAGAGTGGGAGAAGGTGTGTTTGTATAGGTAAATGCAGACATTGTGCATATCCTTTGATGCCTCCACGATCTTGCATGTGTTTGTTTAGATTCAAGCTGCGAGCATCGAGAAGAACACGTAATCTAATCGTAATATTCATCATCTTCATTCTTCTTCACCTCTATCTGGACCCACGATGCTGCTGTGTGTTCTTATTGCTCCTTTTTGAGGCTTTGACATTGGCATTGGCTTCACCTCCACCTCGGAAGGATCGGCCGCTGCTCAGATGCACGTTACAGATGATGTTCATAATATGATTTATTTTTTTATTTATGTTTAAAGAGTTTTGTATATCGCAGTCATTGATTTGATGCGCCATTAAGAATTTTTATTTTGGGTGCATAAAAGTAGAAGAGAAAAAGAGAAAACGGGTATGGAATCGAAATTCCAGCATTAACGACGAGATCAAGAAAATGCCTGCACATTTAAACTACAAACAGAGAGAACATGAAAAATGGGATAATGTGGTTGTCGGTCTGTTTTATCCGAACAGTTTTCACATTTCAAGGGAATATCGGAAAACACAATGTTTTGTGAATTGATGGTTATCATTAATCACATACCGAAATTAAATATTACAAATTAAAACCGAAATTACACATATTTAATGTCATTACAAGACATTTTAATTATTTGATTTTCTAAATAACCGCAATTTTCGGCCCTAACATAATAATCAATATTTAGGCCTGTTCCGGCTTTCACTTTAATTTTGCAAACTTCAATCCGATAAATTTTCCCATATATTTTCTCCGGATGGCTCACTGAATTAGCAGAACAGTGCAAATGCTCAGAGCAAATTAACTGTTGGTGCAAATAGAGCTGACAAGGGAAACAGTTTTCAAGCTTTATTTTTCGCGACCATTAAAACACTCAAACGGTTCTTTTAAAAACTTTCCAAAATATTAATTAATTTCTTAACAAATAAGGGCATCCTACCGTTCATTTTCACAAATACTTAAGGAAATTGGAACAGGTCAAATTCGAAAAATTTTTTAGATGATTCTTATGTAGTATATCGAGGTTTGATGACTAAAAATAAATTTAAACTGAAAAAAATAATTTAAAATTTTCTGATGATACAACATTGCTCTTAAGACATGAAAATATTTAAGAAATATATTTCTTCGACTTTGATTAGCCAAAGTGAAAACGTGAACAAAACTGATTAAATTTAACAAATAACCAAATAAAAATAAAAAATTTAATTTGGCCAAATAAGAAATGACTATTTTGACTTATTATTAGTGAATATTGAGAAATGAGTAAAATTGTGTAGAATAGTTCTACGACAAATACCAACGAATCGATTTTGCGCATATAAACCATCCGAATTCCGACATCGTTCTCTGCGTTAAAAATGATTACAACATTTTTCTATAATTGCAAAGAGTACAGTCACGAGTACTGTGTTCAAAAACGTTCTATATTCAAATACACTAAGCAGATTCCATAAAAATTATTGTTTTTGATAAATTTTGTTTAATGGCTATAAATAAATGCAGAGACTTATTCAAACGTTAAGTCGAAGTATGTAAAAACGCCAGAACGCCACTCAAATCACTTCTGCAAGAATTAAAAGACTCAAAGCCGTCGAATTGACGTACATATGTACATATACCCCTTCCATTTCATTTTCTAAAATTCACTTTTTAATACAATATTGTTTTTAAGATCCTAAAAAGCATCAACTGATAAAATTGTGTAACGGAAATCGCTGTTGACGATCTGTTCATTCACTATTTTCCAGTCAACTCTTCCTTATTTCCATCGGGCATCAAATGCGTTGAATTAAATTTTACAGATTTAAACTGGAAATGATATGGGAATTTAACCCAAGCAAATAAAGTAAACTTACATTTTAGTAAACTAACTACTGCTGCTTAAATAGCACATTCTTCAATCGAGTTTATTGAACAATCTTTTATTGCAAGTGCCAATAAATTGTTTATTAGCTTGTTGGCGATTGCAATAAACAAGTTGCAAGCAATTTGGACCTTAATCATAAATCAAATTCTCTACATTTCTACTAAGAAAATAAAAAGGATTTCCGGAAATAAGTTTAAAGGCTTGGCGAAACGGACAAAGATTATAAATTCATTTAAATAATATATGCCTGCTTATACACAAATTTTAGTTTTTAACGATAAATGAATTTGCATAAATGTATACAATTTTTATTAAATTAATTGTATGTAATACAATATGAGTCAAAATTATCAGAGCTATGCGCACAAAATATGGTATATTATTATTTGAAAAATATAATATTTTCCAAAAATTTTTGAGTTGTTGTGCTAGTCGAAAAAAGACACGGCGGACTCAACCGGTTTCCCGTATTTCGAGACCTAGGAATAGAGCTGCGTCATTATTTGTTTTAGTTATAATGATGATTTCATACAAAATCTTTATATAATTTTTATCAAGTTTGTGTAAAAAAAATAGAAAAAATTTCATCGGTCTCCAACTTGTAAAGTTGGTTTTTGGGAAACTCTTTTCAGTTTCTTGAAATTATTCAGGCTAAAAAGATTTAAGAATCCACTAAACACCGAAAATTGTATTTTCGAGGCCTTCTGGGTCAATAAAGCGAAAAAAGTTGTATATTAACGACTGCTAATTAAATTTTTTGCTCATGCTTCTTCAGTATTAGATATTATCTATTCAAAACTCCTACAACAATGTAGAACTCGTTTTACCAAGAAGCTTATGCATGGACAATATGGTGAGAAATTTTTCCCTCAAAAAATGGTGAGGTAGCCATAACAAAATTTTTTTTTTATTTTTCAAATCAAATCAAGTCGCCAGATTGTAATTTTTACCAAACCCACTAAAACAAAAATAAGTTTTGGTTAGAGATGGGCACGGGCCGGGCCGGGCCTCGGGTCTCATGGGCCTTTTACAAAATTGTCGGGTTCGGGCCGAAAAATCTTATTGCGGGTCGGGCCTGGCCGGGCTCGGGCCTTACTTCAAAGCCCGGAACACACCAAAATCTATTGCAGGGCCGGGCGGGTTTCAGGCTTCCCAACAAAAATATCGGGCGGGCTTGGGCCTTTTTTCCATCGGAAATTTCGGGCTCGGGTCGGGCCGGGGCTAAAAAATGAGGCCCGCGCCCATCTCTAGTTTTGGTTACCTGTCTTATTTATAAAGGCAAATGTTATCATCAGGTTGTCTTTGCTGAAGCTACTCGACAAAACATGATGTCCTTTTTTGTATGAGTTTCAAATATGAAAATTACAAGTTAGAAGCCGAAGAAAGATTGTTCAAAAAATATATAAAATATAAGAATGTGAGAGAACACGAAAAAAATAATGAGACAGTTTGGTTCCTAGGAACCGAAAAGAGCTAAAACCGTAAGTGCGGTCATGTCGTTTTTTATTTAAACAAGCTCAATTTTAATGTGCAGTTTAAATTTGAAAGTGATGTCACAGTAGCCCGAGAAATCTAAAAAGAAGTTCTCCTAAACAATGTAGTTTTCTTGATAGGTGCAACTAAATAAATCTAATTTTCGATTGAATTTCGGCGAATAATTTGGTTTATAATCCACCGAAATCTCCACAATTACGACAACTAAGAATCGAAATGGAATTTCGATTGAACTCAATTTGACGGACAAAAATGATACTAAAACACTATTTTAATTCAATTTTTTTTTAGTAATATACAGACGGAAGGGAAAATATAACTCATGATCTTGGAACTAGATAGCCAAAACTTCTAAAGTTATGGTTCCCGGTATACCTATGAATCAACTAACGAGAATATTGTAAAGACAACGGTAGGGTAAAAGCAAATTAATAAAAACAAGTATTATGAACATACCCATCAGCCCATGGCTTTTTGTTGTTTCCCACGTTGCCAAAATTGCTCCTCAGCTGCCCTTTGCCGCGTGGTTCAAAGCCGGGCCCACCGCGTGGACTATCATCAAAGTTGGGTGCTTGAGGTCCACCGTTACGTCTGAAGGGATTGTCGACAAACGAGCTGTTTTTGTTGTTGCTCATGTTGGGGTCCATGAAGTTTGGATTATTATGTGCGGAGCCGAAGTTGCGTTCATTTGAATTATTTGGTCCTAGTCCAAAATTGTGTTCATTTGGATTATGGGGTCCTAAGCCAAAACTGCGGTCATTTGCATTATTGGATCCTGGGCCACAAAATCGTGCGGGGTTCCCAAAGTTTGGACCAGGTCCCGGACCACTTGGAGCACCAAAATTCGGACGAAATAGGGCCGGATTGGGTCCGTTGCCACGGAAATTCGGACCAAAATTTGGTCCTCGGTCATTAAAATTTGGACCTGGTCCCAAAAAGTTGGGATTGTTTGGCCCACCAGGTCCGAAATTACGTCCAAATGGGCCATTATGTCCAGTTCCGCCACCAAATTGTCCAGGATTGGGTCCTGGTCTAGGTCCATTATTAGGTCCATTATTAGGTCCAAAATTAGGTCCAGACGGCGGACCATTGGCGGCAAGGCTTCCTCGGGATGGACCAGTGAAATCGGTAAAATTCGGTCCCATAAGCTGCGAGTCACCTGGACCTACGCCTTGACCTGGACCATACCTCTGTTGTTGCTGTTGATCGGGACCAAATCCACCGCCACTACCAGGTCCATAACCTCCGCGATTGCCAGGACCGTTGCCTGATCCGGCTCCAAAACTATTCATGCTTCTAATAGGCTCTTCATCTTGTTGGTTACTTTCCAGATTATTTTTCTTGCGTTGCCATTCGGCAAATGACATCGGACGACCGCCACTGTTACCGTCATTGTTAATGTTGCTGCTGTTATTGTTGCCACACTGTTCATTGGACTGTGGCTGCTGCTGCAGCTGCTCTCGGTCACGTCCTTGCGCCTGGGCCAAGGCCTGCGACAGATTATTCATGAACTCAGGATCTTTGAGTGCTTTGCTTACATCATCTGGAAGCGTTTCGCTGATCGTTGCCTTTGCCGTCGCAGGCTCCGTATCTGTGCCGGCAATAGCTTCTGTTGGCGGAGATATGCGCGGCTTAGCAATCACGACATCAAATAGTGAAGGTATCTTCTTGTTGTTGTCAGCACTGGAAGCATCCGTTGGTCTTGCAGCTGTACCAACAGCAGGGGGAACTGCAGCTTTCCCATCAGCAACCAAATCAAGACCTGGTATACCGTCGGTCTTTTTGAATATGTTTTTCATTGGCGTATAAGCAGCAGAGCCGTCTTCCTTGTCTGGCTGCTGCTTCTGTACATAATCAGCATCCGCATCATCGTCATCATCATCCAAGGAAATGATTAAAATGTTATCCTCCTTGGCATTTTTTGCGGGAGTGGATGTTGCTCCCATATTGACATTGTCATTAGTTTTACGCTTGCCCAAAATATTTGGTGTACATTTATTCTTTTCCACTTCCTGTGGACTTGGCGCTGGTGTCACTGACTTTGCCGTTTTGGTCATTTGCTTTTCGGATGCTGGTTGAGATTGTTCAAGCTTTGCTCCCACTTGTTCCTGTTCCGACTCAAAGCACTGCGCTTCTTTCTCCCCATATGTGTTGAACTTCTGTGTCCTCCCATGTTGACCCTCTGTGTCCGCTTCCGAGATCCGTTTATTTGTTTGATCAATGTCAACATCTTTGGGTGTATTACCACGATTATGTTGCTCATCCTCATAGCTTTCAAAGCGCAACCCACTGTTGCCACTTTGCTGCTGCTGCTGCTGCAGCTGATGTTGTTGTGCTTTGGGATATGGTTGCTGATTAGCTTGTTGTTGGGATTGTTGTGGATTTTGCATCTGTCGTCGACGTCTCATTTGCTCACGTCGCTCGGCAATACGACGACGCTGCTTCTCAAATTCCTCCTCATATCGACGATATTCATCACGATCTGGATGATTAGCATTTGCGCATTTCCAATCCTCAAACTGCTTCTCCCACTGATCGAACAAGCGATCAAAGCTCGCTTCATCTAAATCTGGTGCTCGTTGTTGCTGCTGTTGCTGTTGTTGGTTAAAATTATTCCGATTGGGAGCTCGATTAAACCCGCAGTCACTGTTGCTATCCTGCAAGGGACCAAAGTTAACTCCGCTTTGATTGTGACGATTATGTTCCCAGCGTCCGCTGCCACCGCGGCAGTTGTCCTCAAAGCGCCCAGATCCAAAATTATCTGCTGGTCCCTGTCCTGACCCGTTATTGCCAAAGGAATTACTTGAACGGCTTCCACAACCCATTCCTCCAGACGTATTCGAATTGCAATCACCTGGGTCCGCTGCGTCCTCACGAAAATTGGCTGAAGTGCGTGAAGAGTTATCACTATCAGATCCATAATGGCCTGGCGCAGCTGAGCTGAACGGGTTGTTGCGGTTATTGCTGGCTTTGTTATTGCCGGGTGGGTTGTTCTGCCAGTTGCGTCGATTGCCAAACTGATTTGGCTTATTGGCACCTTTATTCTTGTTGTTCACCTGCTCAATGGACTGCCAACGATTGTTATGTGGCGGTCCTTGCTGCTGTTGTTGCCGTCCAACATCTGGCGGCGACCCATCCCAGCGGTTTCGTTGATCCGCTTCATTAATATTACCCCTGTCATCAATTCGATTAGCTGATGACAACGGTGGCTGTGACATGAAGGATGGTGGCGGCTGCTGCATATTGGGAAACGCATTGGGATCACCAGGATTTGGAGCCTGATTATAATTAACGGGCGGCACTTGATTAAATCTTCCCGGCGGCGGTTGCTGTTGCTGTTGCCATTGATTTGAAGGCGGACCCTGTTGATGGCGTTGCAGTTGTTGTGGCTGAGAATGCTGTTGGTATCCCTTTGGTGGCGGTGGTGGTGGCTGATTGTACATCTGCGGCTGTGCCATAATTTTGCCTGACAACTGCGACTGGGTTTGTGGTTGGGGTGGCTGTGGCAGATATGTCGTCTGTATCTGTGGCTGCACTGTCATTTGTGGTACCAGTTGAGCTTGCGGATAGACGGCTCCAATAGCAGGCACTGGTGCTGCAACCGGTGCAGGTGCAGGTGCCACTGTGGGTACAGTTGTTGCTGTTGCTGCTGCTGCGGCCATCTCTCGCTTATACTGCATAAATTGGTCAACATTAGCTACAATTGGCACAAACGCGAAGAACTTACCTGTTCGCCATACTGTGCATGCCACTTGGCATAATCTTGTTGGTATGTTTGCCACTGCTGCCAATGCTGTTGCAGCGCGTATTGTTGGTCCGGTGTCATGGCCGCATACTGTGCGGCTGTGTATTGGTCGTAGGGATTAGATGCGGTTTGAGCGGCAACCGGCGCCATGTAACCAGCGGTTGCAGTGCCTGCCCCAGAAACACCAGCCGAAACAGCGCCTGGAGCTGAGTCCGATGGCGGCGGTGGCGGAGGTGCATCGGGCAGTGGTGGCGGAACTGACGGCTGTGGTGGTGCAATAATTGGCGCTGAAGGCACCGCAGCGACAGGCCATTGATTCCACATTGCCGATATTTAGAAATTCACCTTTTATATTTGTACTCTTAATAGCGCACGAGCACGGGAATTATAATTTTTGAAAATTCTATTGAAAACCATACAGTTTACAATTTATGCTACTTTGGCGTGATCTTTACATAATGCGGTATACTGAATATTGACACAAAATCCAAAACCGAATAATAAAAGAACACACACTCACTTCGCCATTTTTGGCTTGAAAAATAGAGAGGAACACTGCCTAGGATATTTATAATGTATCGATATTTTTTTTAGCTGTTTTTATTTATCGGCCACATTTACTAAGATAATAATAAGGGTACTCTTGAAACACATTTAGATTACTTTCATGTTTTAATTGGGTTTGAAATGAAACAAAATATGTTTTGCAGACAAAGAAAAATAATTTGACAAGCGTTTTAGTTAGGCGAGAATGATTGTAGCGAAAGTTAGAGTTCTCAAAAAGGGCTCGCGTCATCAAATACCATTTTGCATATTATATTATATAATTGTTTTTTTGCAATCTGCTGATGGTTGTCCAGGGGTTCGTAAATCATCGAACTATTTGGATCTTCGTCAGGCATTAGGCCAGACACGCAGCACAAATTATATACAGGTCGATGAAAAGTGTTTAATAAATTCCGAAGGTCCAGCAAAAGCCAGTGTTGCCAATGCAAAACCAAATAAAAACCAAAAATAGAGTGGTTACTTACACATACATACTCAAAATTGGTACAATTTATGCCTATAATACCGTTACCAATGCGGAGTTCTCACTGCCTCACAAATTGTGACAAAACAGTGATTTGAAATAGTGCAACAGTGACAGCTGCAAATCAATTTTTTAAATATTAAAACAATTTGGGACAAAATGCATAAAGTAGGGGAAAGTAAAAACAATAGATGATTAGTTGTAAAAATGTATAATTAGATCAATATTGCATGCGCATTTAATACTTTATATGAGAAAGCTAATAGCAAGTAGCTGGGAATTTTTCTTAAAAATTAATAAAAATATAGTGGTGTCCTTAATTATTCCTTAAATAACATAGCACCATAATCAGAAAATTAAAGCGCGCAAATTTCGTGATAAGTTTTCAGAAAACACAATCACAAAATTTTGGCATCATGATCAATCATACAAATTTCAAAATTTACTGTTGTCATTTTGTTCTGATAAACGGAGCTAGTGCCACATCGTACACAGAAAATTGAACGTCAAAGCTTTGTCACAACAATTTGGAGTCAAAAAAATGTGACAGTCCAATGTGAACACCAGTGTCACAACCTAGAGGTATTCCTGATACAGAATATTGATTACATTATAAATAAAAATAATTAATAATAGAATCCTGGTCACACAAAAAGCTTTCAAGTAATCAATTCTTTGCAGGATTTTGATTAGATCATAATTTAATAATTTAACGTCATTTCTGTTCAAAAATACTTCGACTAGTCGAAACACTTAACCAATCGATCTTTTAAAAGAATAGTACGCAAACTCAAAAGGGCCTGTCGTAAACCCAAACTCCAAATAAAAAAACGCTGGCGTAAAGGCAAGAAGAAGAACTTGACATTTAGCTACGCTCGGGTGTCCGCAGACTCAAGAAAATAACAGAGCTGTTAAGTAAAGGAACGAAATATGCAGCACTGTTTGAAACAGCTGACTGGCCCAGCGAAACATCAAACTGTTTAGAGTTTCGCTGGGTATACTGGAGATAAATGTCCGGCACGCAAGTGAAAACTATGAAGACTATTTGAATTTGGTCAATAACGATGACAATATTGGTAGATTATAAGCAAGAACGAAAGCTAAAATGGTTTCGCATCGCATATTTTTCCTCTATTAACTTTAATTTGCATTTTTCATTGCCTTCTGCATGTTCAAATTTAAAATAAACCGCCGCATAGAGTTACCACTCAACTTTTGGTTATTTTTCCGTGTTGCATTGACAACACTGGGCTTACGCTCGTCGACAGCTAAATATTGAGCACTTTAGGCCGCGTAAAATTTATCTAGCTTGCGTACCAAGCTTGACGGATTTGTGTTATTGAATTGGAACCTTATCGCTCGTTCATTTTGGTTGTTAGTTCAATCGAACACATTCTGAACGATTCAGTACGATCTAGCGCACAACACGTGCAAAAATAAAGTTGTTTTTCTACATTATTGAGTACTTCAGAATATAATGAGTAATAACAACGCTAAAATCAAATTTATAATAGCAGATACAACTGCTTTTATCAATGCGGTGCCATTGAACGTAAGTGTTTCCATATAGACATAAAGACATTTAGTTGAAATTCATATGTACATATATCGACGTTTAATGCTTAATCCAGGAATACGCGGAAAATGTGCTCACCGTGCCAGAGGTGGTTGCCGAAGTGCGCAACAAAAGACAAATACGCCGTCTCTGTGTGCTGCCATTCGACCTGCAGGTGCGCGAGCCGCGTCCCGAGAGTGTAAAGCATTGCGTGGAGTTTGCTAAAAAGACTGGCGACTATGCGAGCTTATCAGGCATCGATTTGAAAGTTATTGCTCTCACATATGAGCTGGAGGCAGATACAGTGGGTACGGACCATCTTCGGAGTGAACCAGTCGTATCGCAAGTGATAGCCTCCAAGGAGAAACCTGAGGAAATGCAGGATGTCAACAACAAACGATTGGTGGGCTGGTATATGCCCGAAGGCGACGAGGACGATGAGGGAGACGGTAGTGAGGACGAGCATGACAACGAGGAAGAAGACGATAATGAAGCGGAAGGGAACAAAAGCAGTGACAGTGTTGACCATGTTAAGGCGGCAATAGAAGCGCAGCTAGGTGGAGACCAGGTACAGAAACCTAGCAGCACACCAACAGATGCTGGAAAGGAAGCCTCTGTCGACGACGACGACGACGTGGATGAGGATGATCTTACCCAGGAGGATCTAGATAAGTTATTTGAGAAACTCAAATGTGCTCCATCTGTTGATGAGGAGCGGGCTACTGCCGATATTTTGGTTGCACTGCCAATAGAGAATGTCGAATCCGATGATGAGCCTCAAGAGCAACAAATCATTGTCAATGAAGATGAAGACGTTGGCGACGATGGCTGGATAACACAATCAAACATCAAAAAGGCAAAGAAGGCCCTGGAGGGCAAGGTGGAAACAGACACTGTACCGCCAGTGGCGTGTATGACAACAGATTATGCGCTGCAGAATGTGCTAAAGCAACTGAATCTGCAACTAGCCGCACTCAATGGACGAATAATTAAACAGCTGCGCACCTACATCTTGCGTTGTTATGCTTGCTTCAGAACGACAAGCATCATGACAAAGGTGTTCTGTCCCAATTGCGGCAATAAGACGCTAAAGCGTGTGGCGGTCAGCCTCGATGAGAACGGCAAACAAGTGATACACATAAACACGCGTAGATCGCTGACGTCCAAGTATAAGAATCAAAGCTTGCCACGCTTCCATGGAGGCAAGCATTCGCGCAACCCCATTCTGTTCGAGGATCAGCCAATGCCGCGTCAGATGCCGTCACGCGTTGCGAAAACAAAGACAAATGCCCTTACGGATGACTACATTGCCGGCTTCTCTCCATTTGTGATGCGTGACGTCGACTCCAAATCGGCAATGCTCCGCTCAAAGGGAAATTTAAAGGAGTGGGCGCGCAACAACAACTTTGAAGAGGATCGCAGACGCAAAAATTATAATCGTTTGTATAAATAATGAGCAGCATGTTACGTTCATTTTTGTGATGCATATGTTTCGACAAATAAATCGTTAACTGCACCATCAATTTTCGCATACTTTGTATGTAAATACAGTATTTTGTTATAAAACAAGTATGTATGTAAATTTATATAGTTAACGGCGCATTGTAAAAACTGATTTCTTTATGATAGATTTCCACTAGTTGATAAACTGTACTGCCACCTTAGCATATTGTTGGCTAGGTCTGGCAAATTGTTCAATGAGGTAGCCAGTACATTCCCAGTCCCAATATGTACCATACATTTCGATGCGTGGTACATTAACATGGTACCTATGAACGAGGACTTTGTTTCAAGGCGGTATCCGCAATATACATATTTGACAGGTGAAATTGCAGTAAATGTTTCAATTTATATTTCCGCGATATCTGCGAAGAATGTCCAGTGTTTAAGGAGTGGTATCGACTAAAAATGTACAAAGCCCGCAAAGTTATTGGATAATTATGCATATGCGCGAATATAGCAAATGCCACCATAATATGAATTTTCTTCCAGATATTTATACTTAATTTTAACTGGAGGAAAATACTCCCAAGTAAGAAAATTTGATGAATGTATGTATGTTAGATAACATCTTTAGTTCACTGTCTTAAAATAAATTTTAAACTGATGTTATGAAGAGGTTTCAATAATTTTTTCAGTGCAATTTTTTTTTTGCGCATTCGAATGTGGACGCTGCTCTGTGGCTCGTTTCGCCGAAGTTGGTGGCAAAACCTTAAACTTTTCAGCTGGGTGAGATATCGGATTGAAATTCTAAACATATATGTATTCTCATTACATCAAAAAAATGTTTGAAATAAAAATTAAAATCGGCGTGGTACTGAAAAGAGCGTAAATGAACGGTCAAGCTCATTTTATTTTCAATTTTAAAAAAATCATAAAATATAATAGAGAAAAATGTTTTGAAATTTTTTTTTCAGCCACTCTTAGAATTGTTTGAAGAATTTTTCTGCATCAAAGCATTTTTTTTCTAAAAAATCGAGGAAAACAGTTGAAAAAGTAGACGTTTACAAAAATTCGATATTTTCAATGGGTACATAATGGGTTAAGGAGAGTTTTGCATTCTTCAAACGGACTTTAAACGACCTTTCCAAATTTATTTTTTAAATATGAAGACGACTTACAATAAAAAAAAAGAGTGTACGAATAAAGAGTATAAATTTTGATATAATGCAGCAAATTGCAAAGCATATTGTACAATGTGTATGTGCATTTGTGTTTTAAGAAAAGTCCAAAAAATTGTTGCTACCGCTTGGAAGCCATATTAGTTGAAAAACAATGAGTGACTAACATTAAAATGAGCAGCAGCTTCAGTTTAAGCTTTCGTGGTGCTCGGCTAAAAATATTTCTGCTCGCTGATAAGATCCAAAATTATTAGCTCGTCTAGAAGCTCAGCTGTAAGTTTAGCTTTCAGCCGCCGGTCTGCGAACGGCCTAAGTCTTGCAGACCTCAATTCCTTAGTGGTTGTTAAGCTTCAACAAACTTTAAAAGAAAAGAAGACACGCTGAGGAATTGATACCTTGTTTGTCTTTAATATTCGACAGTCAGATTTTAGCTAAGTTTGTTATCAATACCAAATACACAACCTTCGAGTCTGGTTAAGATATCATTAAAAATTTTAGAATCTCTGAGATCAAAATCTTGCTTAGTTATTATAATTTCCTCTCCTTGAAAACAACTTTTTGAAGAAATTCCATGAATTTCTGCTTTATTTACAATTCGACGCAAAGTTCATTACCAGGATAGTCAGGTAGATTTAGTTCGTACTTGCGCTGAAGGGCCGGTGGCACGAAGCGTCCACCTAAATAGTGATATTTGCCCTTAAAGTGTTTGGCGCAAAGCTTTGGTGCAGTTAGTGAGATGAGCAGAGTGGGCTCCAGATCACAGTCCTGGAGCTTGCCCTGCTCCACATCCCAACCGCTTGGTATATCTATACTGTAGAAAGCAATAAGAAATCCATAAAAATACATTGTGTATCCACATAAGTATGGGCATGGCTACCTGGCAATAGGGAGCTTGGTCTGCTGCAGCAGCTCCACAACAGGCACAAAGTCGGCGCGTACAGGTGGCTTGAAGCTGAAGCCGAAAAGCGCATCTACAATTAAATCGAAACCATCGGCAGACATCGCCACGCTGGGGCACTCGACAATGCTGCAAATCTCCATTCGCTTACACTGATATGCCAGACTCTCGAAAAGTGGCTTTGGCGTGGGCTTTGGATAGTACGTGGTGCACTTGTATCCCAAAAGAGCCAAATGGCGAGCACAGACCAGTCCGTCACCGCCATTGTTGCCGGGGCCGCAACAGACGAGCACACGGGAATAGCGATCGGCCCGAAAGCATTTCGCCACGGCGTGCGCGCAGCTGAGGCCAGCCAGCTCCATTAGCTGGTCCACGCTAAATTTGTATTCGTTGAAGAGATCCTGGTCCACACTGATGGCCTCGTTTTGATTTAAATACTTCATCGTGTCGCTTCTGCAATGACAAAACGCTTTCCGTTGTATTTCTTGTTGCGGCTTAACGATGCTTGCAAAAATGCTCTGGGGTCGACTTTGCAGCCTGCTATTTGCCAAAATGCTCAACTTCACAAGTTGAAGTCGCGTTTGTCTTGTTAAAAATAGCATGATTTTGTAAAACTAATTTTAAAAATTTAATATTTTGAAAATAATATTTATTTATAAATCGATTTACGTTTTTGTTTGTGAAGTTTGTTCGTGCGATTAAATCAAATGCCATTTATCGATATTAAGCTCTCTGCTTTTACAGCTTTCCATGTATACTTATTTTTCTGGTCACACTTTCGCATGACCGCAATTTTTTAAATGTGCCAAAAAGTCCCCAAGTGCCTAAATGATTTGCAAAAGTCGTGGAGCACCCTTGTGCAAAATATGGGCAACTAGTTGCATACCTATAAATTGTTAAAACTTATTTAGGAAATGACAATACGTTCTTTTCTCTCCCTGTTCTTACTATTTCGCACACCTGAATTTCGACTTAACCCAACAAAGTTGCCATTATAAAAGAAAAGGATATAACATCATACGAATTCTTTTAGGATATATGTACATAGCTTAATATGTGTACTATTTAAATAATATAAGGACACATTATACAAATATGTGTGCTCTGCGTCAATTGCTTTAAGCGATCGGCGCATCGCTTTCACAAGTATAAAATGTCCAGTTCCGGCGGCGGTGGATGCTGTGATTGTGGCGACAACGAGGCCTGGAAGCGAGATCAATATTGTGAGCTGCATTTGGTGTATAGTAATTTTTTTGAACGAATAAAGTTTTCACTTTAGTTGTACTTATTATTTCGCACACGTTTGTACATTGCTCGTCGCATTTGGATGTCAATGGGCCAGTATGCAGTCCATTTTTTTCTGTTTGCTAACACTAATGAGAAATTCGTAACATTTTTAAAAATTATTTAACCTTTATTAGTCGTTGGCTTAAGTGGTTGCAACGTGAAATGGATTGCGCCACAATGTATGTACGTTTAAGACAAAGTTATCTATTACAAATTTTATAAGGCAGTTAATTATATTTCAAACAAATAAGTTTAAAGTTCTCGCGCTATAGAGCATACAAAAAATCAGTATTTATTAATGCGATGTATGTTAGTTGAACCCGATTACTTTCATATTTACTTTACTTTAGATTAACTTTAAATTATTGGGAATGTTAGAATGTTATCATTTGCATGAAAATTATGAAAGTATTGTATCTAATTATGAAAGTATACATACATATGTATGTATATTGTATGTATTTATACATATATAAAATTGGACTGTTTCAGTCCCTTACTTAAACTAGGGATGCGAATAAGCTTGATACATATTTTTGAAATATGTAACATATGTAGGTATAAATATACTCGTTAGTTGTAAATGTACGTTGCATTTAGCTAGAATGTTTCAATGTGCAGGCGCTCGTGTCGCAGCTGAGAGGCGTGTGTGCCAAATCGCTTGTGGCAGTGGCCGCACTGAAAGCGCCGCTGCCCCTCGTGCACGACTCGCACATGCCGGCTGATGGCGCTCTTATGGCGAAACAGCTGGGGACATTGCTTGCACTTGAACTTCTCCCAGTCGGGATTGTGGATGCGCAGATGTGTGAGCAATTCGGTGCGTGTTACCTTCGCGACCCCGCAGTGCTCGCAAATATGTGGCTTCTCCTGCGCATGTCGCTTCAGATGCTCGCCCAGAGCATTTTTGGTACTATACCTGCGATTGCACTGTTCACAGATCAAGTCCAACTCCTCGCTGGTCATCGCTGCGGCAGCAGCAGCGGCTGAAGACGGATGTACATTGCGCATATGCGATCGCAGTTGCTCGTAGCGAGTGAACGCTTTGTCGCAGTCGCGACAGAGAAACGGCTTCGGATGGCCCTCGTGCACGCTGCGTATGTGCGCCTCCAAATAGGGCAGCTTATACACCTGCTTGCCACACTGCTGGCAAGCAAGCAGCTTGC
>JBAMBJ010003459.1:0-23179 GCA_037043495.1 Drosophila recens
TCAGAGTGCATCGATTTGTATGGCGTCGAAATATTGAAAAAATGGAAACCCATATTCGTAATCCACAGTTAGCTCTAAGATGTTTTTCCAAAGAAATAATGAGACAATGGGACACTATCAAGCGAATATTTGTAGGCTATCTCCTGAACATAAAATATTTATTAATTTAAAATATATGTATATTTAAGGTTGCACAAAAAACAAAATCAGTGCCGTCGCAACCGTTCAGTGCAATCTCAATGCAATCAAATGCAAAATCAATTCAAAGTCAAAGTCACAACATGCGCCCATTGTTATAAATATGTAAATGTTTGTGTGTACAGTAAACAAATTCTGATATTTGACACTTAACCTTTTGCGTTTGGAATGGAAACTTAACTCCAATGTCTTTCACGCAAAACGCTTGGGCATTATTTTAGCTGTTGTGTTAGGAAGGCTAAGCTCTAATTGCGCTTTGTTTTGTTGCATGACCCTGAAAATAGTGGGCATACACATGTTGAGCGTAAGTTGCCTTTGGGTGTTGTGTGGAAGTCATCAACAAACTAGTCGACACTCACAGCCAATCCATTTAAGCCATTGAAAACTAACAAGGCAAATGGCAAGACGTCATCCGTCTATATTCGTACATATGTATGTATGTACATATATTTATGTACATATGTATGTACAAAAAAAAGTCCATTCTACAATTCAAATTCGTAGTTCTTGATTTTAAACTGTTTTTTAAATATTTATTCAGGATATTGTTGTAATATTATCACTATAGTCAAAATAGAAGTAAGTTTTAATTAACTTGAGGTCAAGTAATGTCTATAAGACACCAACAAACAACAACACACAAAACACTTGCCAAAAATGCAAGGAGCATGGCTCGGTATACAGCTGTTTCAAGAGATGCCAATCTCTATGATCTCAGCCTAATGCCACTTTGAGAAGCCAAAACCAGTTGTGAATTTTAGGTCTCAAAAGTGAAAAAATAGCTGTGAAGCTGATCTAGCCCTTTGTGTGTTGTTGTTGTCGTCGTTATTGTGCAAATGCCATCGGCATTTTTATTGCAATAACAATTTTGGTTTTTTGTTTTCTATTTATGTCAGTACCAAGAGAGTGTTGCCACTATTTCAGAATTTTTCCGGCGTGTAGTCCGTTTATGCTTAAAATGTTTGTTTTTGTGACCTTTCTATATTGTTGAAGTAAGTTTTAGTTAACTTGAGGTCAAGTAATGTCTATAAGACACCAACAAAATATTTGAGGAAAACGAATTAAAAAGCCGCACTTGAATCATGTATTTTGAGCTTGGTTTGAAAAAATCCGGGATTAGCGAGCTTCTGACACCTTATATTGCAGACAAATAGTTAAAAATGATTTTAAAGTGTATCATTTCAGTCTGAATTCATTATTATTCAATCTCAAAATTTACTTTGTAAGGGTGCAGGCAAAATTTTTTTAACACCCGCGGGCGTTATGACATTGGGCGTTATGAGATGCACCCCATAAATAATTAAAAAAAAAAAAGTATAGCACTGTGGGGGTGTCAATTTTAGCGGGTTTTGACGATTTCCCGCTTAGCCAAATTAGCTTTTCAAAAAGACGTAGAGCAAACGGTTCTACTGTGATGATTGCAAATAGATTCACATCCACACATTGAAGCTATCTCAGCGCTTTGAAACAAACAGACACACAAGAGGACTAACTGGCGACTAAATTACTAAATTTAAAAATCTTTCGATCATCGGACATCTTTCGCAATGAATTACATTTGTCAGCGGTCTGAAAAAGGCCATGAAGAAGATGAAGACATCTCAATCAATCTTACTGAATATGCACCAGGATTGATCTTTTACATCCTGACCAAACTTGATTGAAATCAGTGCACTATATCATATAGCTGCCAAAAAAAGATCAGTTGAAAATCAAGATTTAATATGAACATTTTTGTTGCTTTTGGAGATATCTCAATCAAACTCACGGATAAGGAATTTTCCAGACTAATTTTGGTTGAAATCGGTAGTAGATAGCACTTGGAAATTACGACTATATTTAACAGGATAATTTCTGTAGTTAGTCTTAACTTACTTCGTACTAACTGAAAGTTGTTCACCCCCACGCTGATGGCTTAGATAATTTTATTAGGTGGCACGAGGTGTTGTATGCTGCTATTTATACTTATTTCAAAAAACAATTCATACTTATAAATCAAGCACAATTTTGGCTTAAGTCTGTATGTAACTATACACTCAGACCAACATTTATTCGTACACACTTTTTTTTACTATAACAGCTATGCAAGTCAAGTCTTCACAGTTAAAAAAATTTTCAAATATGTCTGTACTAGTTTTTTTTATAATTTTTTTAAAAGTGCTAAAAAGCCACTTATTGTGCGAAAAGTATGAAAAAGGTGTTAAAATAGTCCTTTTTAGAATTTTCAAAAAATGATAAAAAATACAAGAAAAAAATATTTTTGAAAATTTTTGTTTCAGTCACACTTAGAATTGTTTCAAGATTTTTTTTGCATAAAAATATTTTTTGTAAACAATCAATGAAAAAAGTTTTTACTTTTTTTAAACTCAAAATTTTCAATGGGTACTTAATAGGTTAAGGAAAGTTTTGCATCATTCAAACGGAATTTAAACGACCTTTCCAAATATATTTTTTTTACTGTTAAGACTTGACTTACATAGCTGTTATAGTAAAAAAAGTGTGTACGAATAAATGTTGGTCCGAGTGTATGTACCAACACTTGGGTCTATATCGAAATTTTTGTAAATTCAGCTAAAAAAAATTGGAAATTTTTACCGGAGTTGTATAGCACAAGGTAATCGAATTGCTTTTGGATTCCAATATAGAAGGCACAATTTTTTTAAATCTTGACTTAATGCGCCTTTAACCTTATTAGCAAACATTCGCACAAATTGAACCAGGTCCAATGACAATTAAAAAAAAATAATACAAGATACTTTGGCAACAGTGCCGGCTAATGGCGTACATGACGAATGAGCAACAATTGTTATATTTATACTTAATTATAAGGGCAGTTTGTTTAATATATGTATGTATGTGTAAACAAACAGTTGTGAGTACTATTTATGTTGGGTTGCAGTTGCCTTACCTTGGGTGAAAAATAATATATTGAACGATGACAGCGCTATCACGGAGCTTGATGTAGAAGACATGCTTCCATATTACACTTTACATAAGTGTCCGTGTACGAGCCGCAATACCGGCTGAAAATTAGCAATAGGTAATACAAAACGTAAAATCAACCCGTGAAAACAAACAAAAACAAAAACTAGGTACAACTAATGAAAATCATGAATCGAACGGGAGAGCAACGCGCCAAAGGCTTCTCTAGGACAGGACTTGGCGTGTCGCCCTTGCCGAAGCGTCGCTTGTTGTCATTGTCGTTGCTGGTTTCGCCTGGTTGTGGCTCCTTTTGACGTAACTTTAACGTCGTTCCAGGGCAAATTCAACATTCAGCAAACACAAAAAAATTTGCTTCAAATCAATTAAACAAATGTCGGGCAACCAAAACAACAAGCCCAACTGAAAGCGTTGTTTGCTTATGTTTCAGCGGCTCTCGTTGTTTTTAGCGTTTAAATGCGTTTGACGTATTTTATACTTGTCTTATAATTTTTTGATGAGCTTGCTGTTATTGTTTTTATTGTTGCTGTTGTTGCTCGTGTTGTGAATGCGCGACACGGTCGTCCGTCCGTTTCGTTCGAGTTACGTTGCTCGACTGAACTGCTTCCCTGCCTCGTTGCCTCGTGGGCACGACTTCGGCTTCAGCTTCGGCCTAGACCTGTCGCGACGTCGAATGCGAATGTTGATATGACTGTGCTAGTGTTATCCGTCCCACAATCCTTGACGCCAGTGTTGCCCTTCGTTTAAAAAAAAAAACCACCAAAATGTTCGTTAAAATAAAATAAAATAAAAAATCCCAAAGCCAGTAAAAGCAGCTCAATTGTAAAGCCCGCAATCTGATCCAACTTCTATTTGCGACAGCATCATTGCGAATATATTTTGATACTTCTGCCCAACAGACTTAAGGTAAGGTATTTACCGCTTTTTGATTCTTTTCAAATGACCTAGTACAAAAACCAATAAATCTAGTGGAAAAACCGCCAAAACGGAAACACAGCTTGGCCCTCACGCGCATGCTGCGATACCTACGCATTAGGTTGACGGTCGGGTGGTTTAAGTTGGAGTCACAGCATTTACACAACAGCTGCTGATACATCAATGTCGGCGCCAGTAAAATTCGCCACAATCACGTGTCAATACCAGTGAGTTGTGCAACTTCTTAACCTTCATAAGAAGTTTTGTCAAAATCGATTACATACTTACTTATTGACTTAAGAATAACGAAATAAATTAATTTAGTTTCATTGCTTTCAACCAAATGACTCTTTTATGTATAACAAACTCTATGAAACTTGAATACATCAATACTTTCATTGCTGAGTTAGCTAAAATATGTATGTTTCATTTTGAACTTAAAATGATAAAATACTTTAAAAATTATTAAAAAAAAAAATTAATTAATTCACCGATGTCTAAAATATTAAAAAAAAAAATGATTTTAAATACTTTTATTAATATCCATTTTTAAATCCAAATTTGATCTCTTCAATCGACCTCATCCAACTTCAATCAATCTTTACGGGTATGCAAAAATCTACTAAATCCTTCAAAAAACAATGTGGGTTTTTGAAATACATATATTTTGGTAATATTGCACTTAATATCTTGACCTTGTCAGTAAATTCTTGATTTTTATAGAATTTTATAGTCGAAGTAATTTTGGTCTTTAAGTCTCCTGCTAACCTAAATAGAATAGAATAGTTCGTAATATATTAAGTTCGCCATATTAGGATTGGAAAGATCTGCCAATAAAATACAATCATTAAAATCCGTATAAATTTCATATATTTGTATAGATAAATATGTTATGTTCACTTAAATTGTGGCATGTGTTGAATAAATGTTTGATTTTAATTTCCTTTTTATCTGTAAACATGTTAGAGTACATCATGAGTAACCATGGGTAATATTAACGTAAACAGAACGAGAATAATTAAACAAATAATAATTGATTTTTGTTCAACAAACTGAAAATAAATGAGAATCTACTTTTGCTCTGTTTGTAATTCAAATACAGTTTCATTTTCGCCTAAATAATGTAACAATTAAATTAATAAAACTATTTATACATGCCCAGCAAATCTTGCATTTTGATTTGGAATTAGATCACGAAATGTATTGAAATGGTGTAATTGGATTCATTGTGTGCTTTCGCAGTTACATTTTGCACGCTATTGGTAATATGGGCTGACATTAAATGCATGCTAACATTTTGATCGACAACAAATAAAGTCTATATTATTAACTATTTATTATATTATATATAATCATGTGTTTTGTGGCATATCCAATTAGATATCAATAGGTGCATCTGTGAAAGAATGCTTCTGTTGTCGTATCCGATGTCTCTGTCAATTGCCATTTGTCATCTGAGCGACGATCAGCGTCGCTTGTTTACACGTTCAATATATTTTGTTTTGTTGAGCGCACGATTGCCAGCATTGGGATCCATCATACGTTTCCAATCAGTCTGTCCAACCACAAAACCAATTGCACGCATCTTTTGCTGCGCACGCTTTTCTTCAATGTCTGCCCATCTTACCTGAAATATATGTATATTTAAATCAAATATTTTTGCATAGTTATAGTCACTATAGTCTGGGAAACTTACGCGCTTCTTGCCATCAGCTCCACTTGTAGGCGGTTCCCAATCGTCTAGCTGCAAAAATTCAGCCATGCTTGCCGCCTTTCGCTTTTGCATCAAGCGGTTGGTGCCATCCAGACGGGCTGCAAATAAGTAAATTGTTATATAATGTTAAATACATATTATTGGCTTGTTAACAAGTACACTTACCCAGATTCTCCTCGGTAGTGTCATTTTCCCATTTGCTTTTCAGAAAGCCGCACTATACAACAAAACCGACACGCATGTCAAGGAATAATGCAAAAAAAAAGAGAAAATTAATCAACTAAAAAACGCACAAGTTTTATACCCATAAATGAAAAACGGCCTTATGCTCTTAATGGTATAAATACCTATTAAATGGCTGTTATTAACTGACTTACATCATTGACAGCATCGGCGCTGTTGCTGTCCTCCTCCTCGACGCCAACGTTGACAGCATCCTCGGGAGCAGCCGACTCGTTATTGGCGTTATCATCCTGCAAAGAACAAGCCACAATAAATGAACAAAGGTTTGCTTGACCAGCATTTTAGTTGGCTTTACTTAATTAGATAATTTATAATCTGTTATTCGGATAATTGAATAATTTGCTATTAAGCAATTGTCGGTTTTAGAGATGTCATTTAATTGTATAGAGGACGTACATGTTCATAAATATGTATTGTACAGATACATTTATGTATGTGTGCATGCAAATATATATTCTATATACCCATATGGCATGTAAATATATGCATATACATACACTAAAATATAATGTGAGAATTTCAGAGAATCTTAAATTAAGAGTTGTTTTCAACAGTTGCTTATACATAGTTTCGCCAACGATACTCGTGAATAAATAATAGTTTTTGGGATACATATTAAATTTAATTGAATGTATATATATGTATATTTAATAGCTTTTTCTAGCATTTCACCGTCACTGTCACGCATTGCCAGCCATCGTGCAACACACACGTACACACCCACTGACGACCAGCAGCATAGCAGATTCAGATGTTATGCAGCCCTGGCGGAGAAATGCCTCGGGTGCCTTTTTAGGCGGGAGGCTTTAGAGCATAGTTACCGTTGCCATGTTCTCTACATCCTCCATTTCAACGACATTTTCTAACAGCGTTGATACATCCAGTTTTATATAGTGTAACGGCGTTATACACCAGTTGTCCAGAACAGCGCGGATGTCCTCCTCACTGCGCTGGTGACTGTTGCGACCCAAGCAGGTCTCCACATCACAATGCAGATCAATGATGTACGGCTGACATAGAATACAAAAATGTGAATACAATACGGGACAGAAAGAGAAAGAGAAAAAGAGAGAGGAAGGGAGGATAGAAAGATAGACAGAGAGAAGCTATCATGAAAGTGCACAACAATGAAAATAGTAGAGACAGAGCGAGATTTTTTGAAAAGAAGAGATCTACTTACCACGAAGTTCGAGTCTTTGGCATGACAGTAAAACTCGTTGAGCGTTCGCAGTGAGCTGTTGTTGCAATCGACAATTATGAAATCATAGAGGTTATCACTTAAAGTTTTCTTGAACGATTTTATTAAATATTGCATATAAGTCTCCTCCATCGTATCATCATACTCGTAGAGTATTTCCTTTTTCGGTATCTACAAACACAACATAACACATAATTAAAGTAATTGATGTCTCACATTCACTCATTATTTGGGTGTTGCGTGGAGTTCAGAAGCAAATGGAAAAAAAAACAAAAAAGACTGAAAAATGTGTGGATATTTTTGGTTGTTACTTCTTATTAAATTTTTGGTTATTTGCCTTATGGGAATTTAAATAACTTAAATATCTTTAAAAACCAACAACTTAAAAAAAAATTTTATTCGAATTATTTTCTTTCGCGCTCACCTTTTTTCCAGTTTTAGGACACTTTTCCTCATAGTCATTTTCAATAATAAAATAATCGTCAATGCTTAGTAAGCGCGGATTAGCACCACCCATTTCCAGCTCTTTATCCTTAATCAGCCGGGCCACATAAGACTTGCCGCTGCCTGGAGGTCCCCGAAGTATTATGCACACGCGCTTGGGACGCGATAGTCGACCCGGAGGAAGAAGAACCTCATCAATGGATATGGTATTTCGATTTTCATTAGTCGGAACGCTCATTTCCAAACGATGTGTGTCTGTCTGATCGGGTAACTGTCGATTAGCTGTCGCTGTGGAGGGAAAGAGGGCAGCGGGCGGATCACCGAGCATGCGACGTTGCGGATTGGCAGGGAATGCTTTGCGAGACTGCTGCTGCTGCTGCTGCTGATGTTCCTTGTTCATTTGTGGAGGTGATGGCGGTGGTGATTCGAAACGTGTCACATCGGTCAGATTACTGAGTGATTAAGTTTGAATTAACTTAGAATGTAAACATATTTATTGAAGTCAAATCATCTTACTCCTCTCCATCGGATATATCCTCGAGATCATCCGGCTTGCAGCTTTGCTCAGCAGCATCTGTACTTAAGGAATTGGGCTAATAAGCACACAGATAAAAGCATTGTTAATATTTAACATAGAAACATATGTAGCTAGTGACTTACCGTAATGTTGGTCGACATAGACGACTGTTGCTCTTGTTGCTGCTGTTGTTGCTCTTGTTGTGGCTGCTGCTCTTGTTGATGCTGCTGCTGCTGTTGCTGCATCGGTCGCTGTCGATTTTTATTCTTCTTTTTATTTTTCTTCTTGTTGTTGATGTTTGTGTTAACATTCCGATTTAATGGGGCCTCCCCTTGTCCAGCTAGAACGGCATTGTGTGATGCGTGTCCATAGTCAAAGGTATTAACGGGCCTAAATTCCGGCATGGTGGGGGCGGGGGCGTTTCCGTGAGCTGGTACTGAGCCACCACTTCCGATCCGAGTGCCCGCAATATCAGCAGATTTGTGACCATAATCGATAACCTTGGCGGCGGTGTTGCGGCTATTCTGATAGTCAAACACTTGCATGGGACGATAAACGGACTCGTTGGGATGGGCATTGGGATTGCCGAATGATTCCGTGCTGCAACGTAGCGTGACGCAGTGGCGAGTTTGATTTTCGTAACAATTTTATTTCGTATTATTTTTGGCAATTGTTTAGTTAGTATTAATTTTTATATTTTTGTTTGTTTTGTAAGTTACGATTTTTCAAAGAATTTTTTCATTTGTTTTTCGTTTGTTTTAAATATTAACGTTTACGTTTATAATATTAAACCAGAAAAAAACACTTAAACTCTTACATTTTTTGCTATTTTTATTCAAAAAGCAACTGGGGATACAAAATGGATCAAAGTTCTAATGGATTTCCTGACACTTGGGTGAACATTTAAAAGAGAAAGACTTGAGAGTAACTAATAAAACGAACCAATTTATATATAAATGTATACATAGCCCGAGGTTCTCATAAAAGTAAAGGGAAACATTCAACAATAATATTTGATGTAAGGTAAGACTGGAGTGCAATTGCATTTTAATTAAATATACCCGCCCAAATAACTACTGCACTTCATACATCTCATACATCTCAATAATTTTGTTGATAGGGTTTCAATACACACAATTAAGAAATATGTATGTTTTTTACATACATGCAGCAAATTCAGGACATGAAGAAACTATGAACAGACGCTCAGACATATGTATCCAGACTCAAACCAAAGAGGATTATTTTGATTGAAAACGGACAAAGAAAATACGGATAAATTTGACACTATCGCATAAATTGAGAGGCAGGTAAAGGGAATGTGCCAGTAGAATTATATTCTGACCTTTATTGTAATTTGGATGTACTTATAAGTTGGTACAGACGCTTTACATCAAATAAAATATGGGTTATCATTCTTATTACGCATTATCATTGCATGTAACACTTCTGCACAGCAAAAGTAGGGCTGATTACAATAATCACAGAAAAATCAAATTATTATCGGACAAACGTGTCAAAATTGAATTTCGGAACGTAGCACATTAATTAGTAAGATCATTTTTATTGACCATATTATGAAACTCCATTTCAGTTGCCACGCAGCTTCGATTTTAATTTTAAGTACATCACTGAGCCACTAATTGTATAAGTTCGAATACAGGCAAACAAAAAGTTCAAATTTTTTGGTTGCATGTCTTTACGCCTAAAACAAATTTGTACGATATATCCATTTCCTTATTGGATATAAAACTCAATACATTTTTTGCACATAACTCCGAAATTCAATTTTGGTAGGCTCAAATTTGATAAAGCTAACTTTGAAGTTTCTCTTATAATTCTTACAGACGGAAACAGGGGACAGACTGCAGATTGCTTATTACATATGAACATTGGCACAATCTTATAAGCCCTTTGCACTGAGCAAATGAATGTGCAATTAATTTCAAGATGCAAGGATATCAGAAATATTTGTATTTAAACAACGCGTCGTAGATATGAAATGTACATATAAATGCACACACGCATTTTAGCGTAAGCTTTAAAACACTTTATTTATATTTGTATTCAATATATGTGGTTCATAAATATGTTAAATACATCTTTCTTATCTGAAGGTTCAGTTTTACTTTCAATATATTTTAATGTATTTGGATTAAAATTAAATTGCTCACAGTAATTCATTGCTTAATTTGGAGTAAATTAGGTTTTTCACTAAATTCGATTTGAATACCCCAATGGTTGGGCCCAAAATTATGATCAAATTACGAGTTTTTAAATTCGTTGACCCTTATATTGGAGTATCAAATATATAAACCAAATATCAAACTTAAAAATAATGGTCTTAGCTCCTTTTAAAAATTAATAAAAACAAACAGTAAATAATAATTAAGAAAATAATCTTAGTGTATGTTGAATGTAAATTAATAACCAAGCTAAGCGCATCAGTGAAGAATATAAGAGTGGGAGAAGGTGTGTTTGTATAGGTAAATGCAGACATTGTGCATATCCTTTGATGCCTCCACGATCTTTCATGTGTTTGTTTAGATTCAAGCTGCGAGCATCGAGAAGAAGACGTAATCTAATCGTAATATACTTCATCTTCATTCTTCTTCACCTCTATCTGGACCCACGATGCTGCTGTGTGTTCTTATTGCTCCTTTTTGAGGCTTTGACATTGACATTGGCATTGGCTTCACCTCCACCTCGGAAGGATCGGCCGCTGCTCAGATGCACGTTACAGATGATGTTCATAATATGATTTATTTTTTTATTTATGTTTAAAGAGTTTTGTATATCGCAGTCATTGATTTGATGCGCCATTAAGAATTTTTATTTTGGGTGCATAAAAGTAGAAGAGAAAAAGAGAAAACGGGTATGGAATCGAAATTCCAGCATTAACGACGAGATCAAGAAAATGCCTGCACATTTAAACTACAAACATAGAGAACATGAAAAATGGGATAATGTGGTTGTCGGTCTGTTTTATCCGAACAGATTTCACATTTCAAGGGACTATCGGAAAACAACAGTTGGTTTAAATAAACACAATTAGGGTGTTCACTTTACCCTAGCAGCGTTGCAGATTGAAAACGTTGCAAGCTTGCTACGGGAACAGCGCTTTATGTGTAAAGCGTTGCACATAACCACAGTGTGCTGTTTTTTGTTTACATTTTTTTGAATATGTTCAACGCGTTGCACGTAAAGCGCTGTTCCCGTAGCAAGCTTGCAACGTTTTCAATCTGCAACGCTGCTAGGGTAAAGTGAACACCCTAAGTGTTTAGTTCATTTTTGTGCATGACTGTTGTACATAATTGTGAATTGATGGTTATCATTAATCACATACCGAAATTAAATATTACAAATTAAAACCGAAATTACACATATTTAATGTCATTACAAGACATTTTATTTATTTGATTTTCTAAATAACCGCAATTTGCGGCCCTAACATAATAATCAATATTTAGGCCTGTTCCGGCTTTCACTTTAATTTTGCAAACTTCAATCCGATAAATTTTCCCGTAAGTTTTCTCCGGATGCAGAACAGTGCAAATGCTCAGAGCAAATTAACTGTTGGTGCAAATAGAACTGACAAGGGAAACAGTTATCAAGCTTTATTTTTCGTGACCATTAAAGCACTCAAACTGTTCTTTTAAAAACTTTCCAAAATATTAATTATTTTCTAAACACATAAGGGCATCCTCCCGTTCATTTTCACAAATACTTAATTAAATTGGAACAGGTCAAATTCGAAAAATGTTTTGGATGAGTCTTATGTAGTATATCGAGGTTTGATGACTTAAAATAAATTTAAACTGAAAAAAAAATGATTTAAAATTTTCTGATGATACAACATCGCTCTTAAGACATGAAAATATTTAAGAAATATATTTCTGACTTTAATTTAACAAATAACCAAATAAAAAATTAAATTTGGCCAAATAAGAAATTTCTATTTTGACTTATTATTAGTGAATATTGAGAAATGAGTAGTATTGTGTAGAATAGTTCTACGACAAATACCAACGAATCGATTTTGCGCATATAAACCATCCGAATTCCGACATCGTTCTCTGCGTTAAAAATGATTACAACATTTTTCTAAAAATGCAAAGAGTACAGTCACGAGTACTGTGTTCAAAAACGTTCTATATTCAAATACACTAAGCAGATTCCATAAAAATTATTGTTTTTGATAAATTTTGTTTAATGGCTATAAATAAATGCAGAGACTTATTCAAACGTTAAGTCGAAGTACGTAAAAATAAGGGTTCTGTGTAAATCTAATGAGAATTATATATTTATTATCAGAACGCCACTCAAATCACTTCTGCAAGAATTTAAAGACTCTAAGCCGTCGAATTGACGTACATATGTATGTATATATACCCCTTCTATTTCATTTTCTAAAATCCACTTTTTAATACAATATTGTTTTTAAAATCCTAAAAAGCATCAACTGATAAAATTGTGTAACGGAAATCGCTGTTGACGATCTGTTCATTCACTATTTTCCAGTCAACTCTTCCTTATTTCCATCGGGCATCAAATGCATTGAATTAAATTATACAGATTTAAACTAGAAATGATATGGGAATTTAACCCAACCAAACAAAGTAAACTTACATTTTAGTAAGCTAACCACTGCTGCTTAAATAGCACATTCTTAATCGAGTTTATTGAACAATCTTCTATTGCAAGTGCCAATAAATTGTTTATTAGCTTGTTGGCGATTGCAATAAACAAGTTGCAAGCAATTTGGACCTTAATCATAAATCAAATTCTCCATATTTCTACTAAGAAAAATAAGAATTTAGCAAATTTGTTTTTAAAAAGGATTTCCGGAAATAAGTTTAGACTTAGCGAAACGGACAAAGATAATAAATTTATTTAAATAATATATGCCTACTTATACACAAATTTTAGTTTTTAACGATAAATGAATTTGCATAAATGTATACAATTTTTATTAAATTAATTGTATGTAATACATTATGAGTCAAAATTATCAGAGCTATGCGCACAAAATATGGTATGTGTCAAAATTCTTTTATTATTTGAAAAATATAATATTTTTCAAAAATTTTTGAGTTGTTGTGCTAGTTGAAAAAAGACACGGCGGACTCAACCGGTTTCCCGTATATCGAGACCTAGGAATAGAGCTGCGTCATTATTTGTTTTAGTTATAATAATGATTTCATACAAAATCTATATTTTATTTTTATCAAGTTTGTGTAAAAAAATAGCATAAATTTCATCGGTCTCCAACTTGTAAAGTTGGTTTTTGGGAAACTCTGTTCAGTTTCTTGAAATTATTCAGGCTAAGAAGATTTAAGAAACCGCTAAACACCGAAAATTGTATTTTAGAGGCCTTCTGGGTCAATAAAACGAAAAAAGTTGTATATTAACGACTGCTAATTAAATTTGTTGCTCATGCTTCTTCAGTATTAGATATTATCTATTCAAAACTCCTACAACAATTTAGAACTCGTTTTACCAAGAAGCTCATGCATGGACAATATGGTGACAAATTTTTACCTCAAAAAATGGTGAGGTAGCCATAACAAAATTTTTTTTTTATTTTTCAAATCAAATCAAGTCGCCTGATTGTAATTTTTACCAAACCCACTAAAACAAAAATAAGTTTTTGTTAGAGATGGGCACGGGCCGAACCGGGCCTCGGGTCTCATGGGTCTTTTACAAAATTGTCTGGTTCGGGCCGAAAAATCTAATTTCGGGTCGGGCCTGGCAAGGCTCGGGCCTTACTTCAAAGCCCGAAAGGCCGGAACTCACCAAAATCTATCTGGGGTGCCACAGAAATCGCTTTCGCTTGAATTTCACTTAAATTTCATACAAATTTAAGTGAAATTACAAGTTAGAAGCCGAAGAAAGATTGATAAATAAAAAAATAAAAATAATGAGACAGTTTGGTTCCTAGGAACCGAAAAGAGCTAACACCGTAAGTGCGGTCATGTCTTTTTTTTATTTAAACAAGCTCAATTTTAATGTGCAGTTTAAATTTGAAAGTGATTTCACAGTAGCACAGTACGTATCTAAAAAGAAGATCTCCTAAACAATGTTTTTCGATATGTGCAACTAAATAAATCTAACTTTCGATTGAATTTCGGCGAATAATTTGGTTTATAATCCACCGAAAACTCCACAATTACGACAACTAAGAATCGAATTGAAATTTCGATTGAACTCAATTTGACGGACAAAAATGATACTAACACACTATTTTAATTCATTATTTTTTAGTAGTATACAGACGGAAGGGAAAATATAACTCATGATCTTGGAACTAGATAGCCAAAACTTCTAAAGTTATGGCTCCCGGTATACCTATCAATCAATTAACGAGAATATAGTGAAGAAGACAACGGTAGGGTAATAGCAAATTAATAAAAACAAGTATTATGAAACATACCCATCAGCCCATGGCTTTTTGTTGTTTCCCACGTTGCCAAAATTGCTCCTCAGCTGCCCTTTGCCGCGTGGTTCAAAGCCGGGCCCACCGCGTGGACTATCATCAAAGTTGGGTGCTTGAGGTCCTCCGTTACGTCTGAATGGATTATCGACAAACGAGCTGGTTTTGTTGTTGCTCATGTTGGGGTCCATGAAGTTTGGGTTATTATGTACGGAGCCAAAGTTGCGTTCATTTGAATTATTTGGTCCTAGTCCAAAATTGTGTTCATTTGGATTATAGGGTCCTAAGCCAAAACTGCGGTCATTTGCATTATTGGATCCTGGGCCACAAAATCGTGCGGGGTTCCCAAAGTTTGGACCAGGTCCCGGACCACTCGGAGCACCGAAATTCGGACGAAATAGGGCCGGATTGGGTCCGTTGCCACGGAAATTCGGACCAAAATTTGGTCCTCGGTCATTAAAATTTGGACCTGGTCCCAAAAAGTTGGGATTGTTTGGCCCACCAGGTCCACCAGGTCCGAAATTACGTCCAAATGGGCCATTATGTCCAGTTCCGCCACCAAATTGTCCAGGATTGGGTCCTGGTCTAGGTCCATTATTAGGTCCAAAATTAGGCCCAGACGGCGGACCATTGGCGCCAAGGTTTCCTCGGGATGGACCAGTGAAATCGGTAAAATTCGGTCCCATAAGCTGCGAGTCACCTGGTCCTACGCCTTGACCTGGACCATACCTCTGTTGTTGCTGTTGATCGGGACCAAATCCACCGCCACTACCAGGTCCATAACCTCCGCGATTGCCAGGGCCGTTGCCTGATCCGGCTCCAAAACTATTCATGCTTCTAGTAGGCTCTTCATCTTGTTGGTTACTTTCCAGATTATTTTTCTTGCGTTGCCATTCGGCAAATGACATCGGACGACCGCCACTGTTACCATCATTGTTAATGTTGCTGCTGTTATTGTTGCCACACTGTTCATTGGACTGTGGCTGCTGCTGCAGCTGCTCTCGGTCACGTCCTTGCGCCTGGGCCAAGGCCTGCGACAGATTATTCATGAACTCAGGATCTTTGAGTGCTTTGCTTACATCATCTGGAAGCGTTTCGCTGATCGTTGCCTTTGCCGTCGCAGGCTCCGTATCTGTGCCGGCAATAGCTTCTGTTGGCGGAGATATGCGCGGCTTAGCAATCACGACATCAAATAGTGAAGGTATCTTCTTGTTGTTGTCAGCACTGGAAGCATCCGTTGGTCTTGCAGCTGTACCAACAGCAGGGGGACCTGCAGCTTTCCCATCAGCAACCAAATCAAGACCTGGTATACCGTCGGTCTTTTTGAATATGTTTTTCATTGGCGTATAAACAGCAGAGCCGTCTTCCTTGTCTGCCTGCTGCTTCTGTACATAATCAGCATCAGCATCAGCATCATCGTCATCATCATCCAATGAAATGATTAAAATGTTATCCTCCTTGGCATTTTTAGCGGGAGTGGATGTTGCTCCCATATTGACATTGTCATTAGTTTTACGCTTGCCCAAAATATTTGGTGTACCTTTATTCTTTTCCACTTCCTGTGGACTTGGCGCTGGTGTCACTGACTTTGCCGTTTTGGTCATTTGCTTTTCGGATGCTGGTTGAGATTGTTCAAGCTTTGCTCCCACTTGTTCCTGCTCCGACTCAAAGCACTGCGCTTCTTTCTCCCCATATGTGTTGAACTTCTGTGTCCTCCCATGTTGACCCTCTGTGTCCGCTTCCGAGATCCGTTTATTTGTTTGATCAATGTCAACATCTTTGGATGTATTACCACGATTATGTTGCTCATCCTCAAAGCTCTCAAAGCGCAACCCACTGTTGCCACTTTGCTGCTGCTGCTGCTGCAGCTGATGTTGTTGTGCTTTAGGATATGGTTGCTGATTAGCTTGTTGTTGGGCTTGTTGTGGATTTTGCATCTGTCGTCGACGTCTCATTTGCTCACGTCGCTCGGCAATACGACGACGCTGCTTCTCAAATTCCTCCTCATATCGACGATATTCATCACGATCTGGATGATTAGCATTTGCGCATTTCCAATCCTCAAACTGCTTCTCCCACTGATCGAACAAGCGATCAAAGCTCGCTTCATCTAAATCTGGTGCTCGTTGTTGCTGCTGTTGCTGTTGTTGGTTAAAATTATTCCGATTGGGAGCTCGATTAAACCCGCAGTCACTGTTGCTATCCTGCAAGGGACCAAAGTTAGCTCCGCTTTGATTGTGACGATTATGTTCCCAGCGTCCGCTGCCACCGCGGCAGTTGTCCTCAAAGCGCCCAGATCCAAAATTATCTGCTGGTCCCTGTCCTGACCCGTTATTGCCAAAGGAATTACTTGAACGGCTTCCACAACCCATTCCTCCAGACGTATTCGAATTGCAATCACCTGGGTCCGCTGCGTCCTCACGAAAATTGGCTGAAGTGCGTGAAGAGTTATCACTATCAGATCCATAATGGCCTGGCGCAGCTGAGCTGAACGGGTTGTTGCGGTTATTGCTGGCTTTGTTATTGCCGGGTGGGTTGTTCTGCCAGTTGCGTCGATTGCCAAACTGATTTGGCTTATTGGCACCTTTATTCTTGTTGTTCACCTGCTCAATGGACTGCCAACGATTGTTATGTGGCGGTCCTTGCTGCTGTTGTTGCCGTCCAACATCTGGCGGCGACCCATCCCAGCGATTTCGTTGATCCGCTTCATTAATATTACCCCTGTCATCAATACGATTAGCTGATGATAGCGGTGGCTGTGACATGAAGGATGGTGGCGGCTGTTGCATATTGGGAAACGCATTGGGATCACCAGGATTTGGAGCCTGATTATAATTAACGGGCGGCACTTGATTGAATCTTCCCGGCGGCGGTTGCTGTTGCTGTTGCCATTGATTTGAAGGCGGACCCTGTTGATGGCGTTGCAGTTGTTGTGGCTGAGAATGCTGTTGGTATCCCTTTGGTGGCGGTGGTGGTGGCTGATTGTACATTTGCGGCTGTGCCATAATTTTGCCTGACAACTGCGACTGCAACTGCGACTGTGTTTGTGTTTGGGGTTGGGGTGGCTGTGGCAGATATGTCGTCTGTATCTGTGGCTGCACTGTCATTTGTGGTACCAGTTGAGCTTGCGGATAGACGGCTCCAATAGCAGGCACTGGTGCTGCAACCGGTGCAGGTGCAGGTGCCACTGTGGCTACAGTTGTTGTTGCTGCTGCTGCGGCCATCTCTCGCTTATACTGCATAAATTGGTCAACATTAGCTACAATTGGCACAAACAAGAAGAACTTACCTGTTCGCCATACTGTGCATGCCACTTGGCATAATCTTGTTGGTATGTTTGCCACTGCTGCCAATGCTGTTGCAGCGCGTATTGTTGGTCCGGTGTCATGGCCGCATACTGTGCGGCTGTGTATTGGTCGTAGGGATTAGATGCGGTTTGAGCGGCAACCGGCGCCATGTAACCAGCGGTTGCAGTGCCTGCCCCAGAAACACCAGCCGAAACAGCGCCTGGAGCTGAGTCCGATGGCGGCGGTGGCGGAGGTGCATCGGGCAGTGGTGGCGGAACTGACGGCTGTGGTGGTGCAATAATTGGCGCTGAAGGCACCGCAGCGATAGGCCATTGATTCCACATTGCCGATATTTCAAAATTCACCTTTTATATTTGTACTCTAAATAGCGCACGAGCACGGGAATTATAATTTTTGAAAATTCTATTGAAAACCATACAGTTTACAATTTATGTTGCTTTGGCGTGATCTTTACATAATGCGGTATACTGAATATTGACACAAAATCCAAAACCGAATAATAAAAGAACACACACTCACTTCGCCATTTTTGGCTTGAAAAATAGAGAGGAACACTGCCTAGGATATTTATAATGTATCGATATTTTTTTTAGCTGATTTTATTTATCGGCCACATTTACTAAGATTAAAATAAGGGTACTCTTGAAACACATTTAGATTACTTTCATGTTTTAATTGGGTTTGAAATGATTGAAATGTTTTCCAGACAAAGAAAAATAATTTGACAAGCGTTTTAGTTAGGCGAGAATGGTTGTAGCTAAAGTTAGAGTTCTCAAAAAGGGCTCGCGTCATCAAATACCATTTGGCATATTATATTGTATAATTGTTTTTTGCAATCTGCTGATGGTTGTCCATGGGCATTAAGCCCGTCAGGCATTAAGCCAGACACGCAGCACAAATTAGATGCAGGTCGATGAAAAGTGTTTAATAAATCCGAAGGTCCAGCAAAAGCCAGTGTTGCCAATGCAAAACCAAATAAAAATCAAAAATATAGTGGTTACTTACACATACATACATATATTTAAAATTGGTACAATTTATGCCTATAATACCGTTACCAATGCTGGGTTCTCACTGCCTCACAAATTGTGACAAAACAGTGATTTGAAATAGTGAAACAGTGACAGCTGCAAATAAATTTTTTAAATATCAAAACAATTTGGGACAAAATGCATAAAGTAGGGGAAAGTAAAAACAATAAATGATTAGTTGTAAAAATGTATAATTAGGTCAATATTGCATGCGCATTTAATACTTTATCAGGCCTGTTCCGGTTTTCACTTGTTTTTTGCGAATTTCAATCCGCAAGATTTGACCGAATTTCCCTTAAAATTCCTTTACATTTCCTACGAATTACCCTCCGAATTTCCCTTCCACATTGTGTTGAGTAATTTTTTGCAGAACAGTGCTGGAAAATGTTTTAAGCGAATCAGACATTTGCGTCAAATGAATTTTCGCCTGTTAAAATAATTATTAATTGTGTAATTTATTCATCAAATATTTATTTAATCATAAGTCAAAACATTTTTCAAAGGTAAAACCTACTTTTGTTATAACCTTTGTATTTTTGAAAGCGCGGGTTAATTTCAGTGCTGGAAATGTCTTTTTGCAGAGTTGTCAATTGTTGCACAGTGTTTGTTTACATAAATAAGCAGTTTTTTTTTGCATTAAATTACAAACAGTTTTGTCCAAACTTGCATTTAAAAAACAAGAAATTTAATTCTTCATTTTACGCAATACATAAAAACACCTAAATTGTGGTTTAAAACATGTACCAAAGTATTTACTACTTTCTTCATATACAAGGGCAGCCCTAATAAAGTTGCCATTCATTTTCACAAATATTTGCGGAAACCAGAACAGGTCGAGCAAATCCGACAAAAATGTTAGGTTAGAGTCTTATCGATTTTGGGGTATGATGAAATAAAAATTATTTAAAAATCAAACAAAATATTTTTTTTTATCTGATAATGTAGTAATATTCCCAAAACATTGAAGTATTGTATAAATATTTTATTTTCACTTTAATTTTATGCTAAGCATGCCAAAATCATCGATTTAACCCTTCCGAATTCAAACTCACTTGTTCAATGTCACGTGAATTCAATTCGCAAAATCTTGCCGAAAGTGAAAACCGGAACAAGTGAGGGAAATTCATTTTCGCAAAATCTTGCCGAAAGTGAAAACCGGAACAGGCCTGTATATGAGAAAGCTAATAGCAAGTAGCTGGGAATTTTTCTTAAAAATTAATAAAATATATAGTGGTGTCCTTAATTATTCTTTAAATAACATAGCACCACAATCAGAAAATTAAAGCGCGCAAATTTCGGGATAAGTTTTCAGAAAACACAATCACAAAATTTTGGCATCATGATCAATCATACAAATTTCAAAATTTACTGTTGTCAATTTGTTCTGATAAACGCAGCTAGTGCCACATCGTACACAGAAAAGTGAACGTCAAAGCTTTGTCACAACAATTTGGAGTCAAAAAAAATGTGATAGTCCAATGTGAACACCAGTGTCACAACCTAGGGGTATTCTTGATACAGATTATTGATTACATTATAAATAAAAAATAATTAATAATAGAATCCTGGTCACACAAAAAGCTTTCAAGTAAACAATTCTTTGCCAGATTTTGATTAGATCATAATTTAATAATTTAACGCCATTTCTGTTCAAAAATACTTCGACTAGTCGAAACACTTAACCAATCGATCTTTTAAAAGAATAGTACACAAACTCAAAAAGGCCTGTCGTAAATCCAAACTCCATATAAAAAAAACGCTGGCGTAAGGGGAAGAAGAAGAACTTGACATTTAGCTACGCTCGGGTGTCCGCAGACTCAAGAAAATAACAGAGCTGTTAAGTAAAGGAACGAAATAGGCAGCACTGTTTGAAACAGCTGACTGGCCCAGCGAAACATCAAACTGTTAAGAGTTTCGCTGGGTATACTGGAGATAAATGTCCGGCACGCAAGTGAAAACTATGAAGACTATTTGAATTTGGTCAAAAACGATGACAATATTGGTAGATTATAAGCAAGAACGAAAGCTAAAATGGTTTTTATAGATATTTTTTCACTAACACAAATGGTGAATCCTCATAAGAAGTTCAAAGTCAATGGGTGCACCCAACACGCGCATATTTTTCCTCTATTTACATTAATTTGCATTTTTCATTGCCTTCTGCATGTTCAAATTTAAAATAAACCGCCGCTGACGCATAGAGTTACCACTCAACTTTTGGTTATTTTTCCGTGTTGCATTAGCAACACTGGGCAAACGCTCATCGACAGCTATATATTGAGCACTTTACGCCGCGTAAAATTTATCTAGCTTGCGTACTAAGCTTGACGGACTTGTGTTATTGAATTGGAACCTTATCTAGACTGAGCAAGTTCCTGATAGGAACCTAGCTCGTTCGTTCATTTTGGTTGTAAGTTCAATCGAACACATTCTGAACGATTCAGTACGATCTAGCGCACAACACGTGCAAAAATAAAGTTGTTTTTCTACATTATTGAGTATTTCAGAACATAATGAGTAATAACAACGCTAAAATCAAATTTATAATAGCAGATACAACTGCTTTTATCAATGCGGTGCCATTGAACGTAAGTGTTTCCATATAGACATAAAGACATTTAATTGAAATTCATATGTACATATATCGACGTTTAATGCTTAATCCAGGAATACGCGGAAAATGTGCTCACCGTGCCAGAGGTAGTTGCCGAAGTGCGCAACAAAAGACAAATACGCCGTCTCTGCGTGCTGCCATTCGACCTGCAGGTGCGCGAGCCGCGTCCCGAGAGTGTAAAGCATTGCGTGGAGTTCGCTAAAAAGACTGGCGACTATGCGAGCTTATCAGGCATCGATTTGAAAGTTATTGCACTCACATATGAGCTGGAGGCAGATACACTGGGTACGGACCATCTTCGGAGTGAACCAGTCATATCGCAAGTGATAGCCTCCAAGGATAAACCTGAGGAAATGCAGGATGTCAACAACAAACGATTGGTGGGCTGGTATATGCCCGAAGGCGACGAGGACGATGAGGGAGACAGTAGTGAGGACGAACATGACAACGAGGAAGAAGACGATAATGAAGCGGAAGGGCACAAAAGCAGTGACAGTGTTGACCATGTTAAGGCGGCAATAGAAGCGCAGCTAGGTGGCGACCAGGTACAGAAACCTAGCAGCACACCAACAGATGCTGGAAAGGAAGTCTCTGTCGACGACGACGACGACGTGGATGAGGATGATCTTACCCAGGAGGATCTAGATAAGTTATTTGAGAAACTCAAATGTGCTCCATCTGTTGATGAGGAGCGGGCTACTGCCGACATTTTGGTTGCACTGCCAATAGAGAATGTCGAATCCGATGATGAGCATCAAGAGCAACAAATCATTGTCAATGAAGATGAAGACGTTGGCGACGATGGCTGGATAACACAATCGAACATCAAAAAGGCAAAGAAGGCCCTGGAGGGCAAGGTGGAAACAGACATAGTACCGCCAGTGGCATGTATGACAACAGATTATGCGCTGCAGAATGTGCTAAAGCAACTGAATCTGCAACTAGCCGCACTCAATGGACGAATAATTAAACAGCTGCGCACCTACATCTTGCGTTGCTATGCTTGCTTCAGAACGACAAGCATTATGACCAAGGTGTTCTGTCCCAATTGCGGCAATAAGACGCTAAAGCGTGTGGCGGTCAGCCTCGATGAGAACGGCAAACAAGTGATACACATAAACACGCGTAGATCGCTGACGTCCAAGTATAAGAACCAAAGCTTGCCACGCTTCCATGGAGGCAAGCATTCGCGCAACCCCATACTGTTCGAGGATCAGCCAATGCCGCGTCAGATGCCGTCACGCGTTGCGAAAACAAAGACAAATGCCCTTACGGATGACTACATTGCCGGCTTCTCTCCATTTGTGATGCGTGACGTCGACTCCAAATCGGCAATGCTCCGCTCAAAGGGAAATTTAAAGGAGTGGGCGCGCAACAACAACTTTGAAGAGGATCGCAGACGCAAAAATTATAATCGTTTGTATAAATAATGAGCAGCATGTTACGTTCATTTTTGTGATGCATATGTTTCGACAAATAAATCGTTAACTGCACCATCAATTTTCGCGTACTTTGTAAATACAGTATTTGGTTATAAAACAAGTTGTAAAAACTGATTTCTTAATGATAGATTTCCACTAGTTGATTAACTGTACTGCCAGCTTACCATATTGTTGGCTAGGTC
>JBAMBJ010003460.1:0-81900 GCA_037043495.1 Drosophila recens
AATACAGTTGCGGTCAAAAAAATAGTAGTGCGTGCAATGAATTTACAAAAACTTAAAATTTAATGACTTTTCATTTATCGAAATTTTTTTTATAATTTTTTTAAGATACGTTAATATATTGTTAATCTATCTGAGAAATCAAAGATAGTGAACAGTTATTATTTTTCGACTTAGGAATTTTTTTCTTGCAATAGCCTGAAAATTGGGCGGTCAAAATAATAGTAGTGATGAACATATTCAAAAACTTTAATGATGAAAACGATCCAAAACCCCCTTTTTTTATTTAAAAGGTTAGATATGTGAAATGCACTTAATAATTAACAAATTTAGTAATTTGTTGTGAAGCCTTTATCTTGAATTACCGCCTTACAACGACGGATCATGGCTTTTACATCGTTCTGTTTGTATTGAGCTCCAGGCGCTCCTAGCGATCTTCCAAAGATGAATATTATTTGTTGGTTGATGCTTGGCAATATCCTTCTTCATATCGGACCACAAATTTTCAATGGGATTCAGATCGGGGGACCGTGGTGACCACTCCACTACATTAACTTTTTCTATGCGAACCATTCTTTCGAAGATTTGCTGATATGCCTTGGGGCTATGTCCTGTTGGAACCTCCAAATTATCGGCATATCATCTGAAAAATACGGTAGCATAGTGTCCTGCAGAATTTTCACTTGTTCGTGCCTTTCCATTATAATTATGATCCATTATATGGGTTGGGCCCAATAATGTGAAAATGCGCCTAGGTTATTATTCTCATACTACAATGTTTGATAGTCCTGCAGGTGAATCTGGGCTGATATTCGGACTTTAACGGATACCTTACATGTTGTCGAGATCCTCGACCAGTAATAAAAATAATTTTGGACACATCCGACCACTAGAGGTTTCTTTATTTCTCTAGGGTCAACTCAGATGATCCTTAGCAAATCGAAATCGCTTTTGGGCAGGTATTTTTTTCAATAACGGAATTTTTCACGGGCTTCTTTCTGCCAGATTATTATTTTGCAAACATCTAAGAATGTTTTACACACTTTGGTCCATACCAAAGTCCTTTTTTTAAGTGCTGCAGGAGCAAAAGGGTCGCGTTTCAAAAACCTCACTACTTTTGTCACTTGTCTTTTGGACATGGATCGAGGTCTTCCACATTTATCCTATTTTGGCGACTACTTAATGGTGTTTCTGATTATGGTTGGCAATCATCTAATCAAATTTTTTCACTTCCTTAAACGTTATCCTTTTAGAAATAAATTTTTTAAAGGAGCACGCTTTTCTGGAGTGCAATGTTTGCCACGCCCCATTGTAACAACTCTAAGCAAAATATTTTTTATACAATTTATAGAAAATTATCAAATAACAATTATAAATATCAAATCAAGTGCCTTTCCTGTTTAATATCCTTTTTTTCCACTTTTAATGCATTCACTACTATTATTTTGACCGCCTATTTTTCAGACTATTACAAGAAAAAAATTCCTAAGTCGAAAAATAATAACTGTTCACTATCTTTGATTTCTCAGATGGATTTACAATATAATAACGTATCTTAGAAAAAATAAATAAAAAATTTGGATAAATTAAAAGTCTTTAAATTTTGAGCTTTTGTAAGTTCATTGCAGGCACTACTATTTTTTTGACCGCAGCTGTATGTAACGGGTATCCTTTAGTCGTGAACTTGACTATAGTCTCTCCCGCTTGTTTGTTGTTCATCTCGTTGTTCTTCTCATTGTTGTTGCTGTTGTTGTTGCCATTTGGAGTGTTGGCATCTCCTGCCTAGACATGCCCCACACTCTTTTTGGCATTGTATGATTTCCGTCTTTTTCTGTCCCGCTCTCTCTTTGCATTTACTACTTGAATTTCTAGAGGTTTTTCGGTAGTTTCAAGTCATTGTGTGGATTTTGTGTGGCTGCTGCTGCTGCTTCTTCTTTCTCCACTTATTCTTCTTCTTCTTCATCATCTTCTTCTTGTTGTTGTTGCTTGCCAGTTGGTCTGGAAGAGTTTAATGTGCCCTGAAGTTTCATCCTTCACTATGACAAGTGAAATTTTCGTGTCTGTTGATTGCATTGAAAATCGCAAAAAAATGAAAATAAAAATAAAAATAATGCTCCTGTTGACTGCAAAATGAGCTAAGGAAACGTGAGTGTGTGTGAGTGTACTCAAAGCCAAATACTCGTTTATTCATTGTTAAGAAGTGCTCCTGATTACATAAGCACCAATATAACGAGTATCTTTAGAGCTATTCTGGGAATACTCAGGCATTAGTATAATATCAAGGAAAAGCATTTCAAGTTCGCGGAATGAATGAATGAATGAAGATTGTATAGTTTTGAAAAATAAGCGAAACTTATTATTACACAGAATCCATTAAGATATAATATAAATACTTAAGTGTAGTTTTTGAATTGCCTTCGACTTTTAGCTTAGGAAATTTTTTTTACGTTTTATGAAAATTAACACCAAAATTCCTGAAATTTTGAATAAATGGAAATATTGCTATTGAAATGGATTAAAAAATGTAATGTAAGAAAAGTTTTAAATTTTGCTGAAATTATTTTTTTTATTCTCGTAATTTGAATACTTGTTTTCCGTAGTTTAGCAATGGAGCAAAGAATTTTTTTTAAGCAGTTCTTTCAACTCCGAAATTCTTTTGGCTTATAGTGAAAAAATATCAGAAGAATGATAATAGTGATTAGACTTCATTGTCATTGATTAGTTTTCATTGTAATTTCTTCTTAATTCATTTATTTTCTTACTTCTCCGAATTCGTGTTTTTTCTGAATTTTTAGTGACAGCGCAAAAAAATTTTCCTCAGCAGTTCTTTCTTTTCCAAAACTCTCTTTTCATATGGATAAAAATAGAAAAAAGTTTAAAATAATTTAATAAGTAAATTATTAAACATTTACATCTTTCCTCCCAAATCAGCAAAGGATTTTCCCATTACTTATATTTTTTTAATAACTTCTTTTTTTCATTTATCATGTCTCTGCATTTTTCATTGAAATTTCCTTTCAAGATTTTATCGCTTTAATCCCAAAGTCTGCTGTCTACTTATATAACATATGTGAACTTCTTGGCAACACATTCTTTGGGCCAACATGGGCAAAGATACTTTCGAAATCTGCAAATCATGTTAGGCTATGAACCACAAAAATAAATAAAAAATAAATAAATGAATAAAATGTTGATCCGCAGTTAAAGCGACATATGTATTTGCTACCTGCCACCTACAAAAGCCAACACAGACAACAAACAACAACCAGCAAACAACAACACAGTCAACACCCACATACACACACACACACATGCACAGATTTGTGTATCTTTTGGTGTTGCTGTTTTTGGGTATCCTTCAGATACGTGAGTGATTCAACATAATTATGTTTCAGCAGTTTGAGCTGCAGTTACAGACAGCTTCTCTCTCCTTCTCCACCACCTCCTGCCCTCTCCCCCTCCCCTTACCTACCTTTTAACCGTATTATAACGGTTATGTGCACGTATGCACGAAATAACAGTTAAAGTATTTCAACATTCATTCGAAATATAAAAGAAAATTGCCAACTGATTGTTTTGGTGGTTTGTCTTTAGTCTCTCTCGCTTCCTCTTGCTCCTTCTCCTTCTCCCCTCTTCATCCTCTCCTTCAGGCGCCTGCATCATTAAGCTGACAAGGGAGCGCAAGAGAAGGAGCAAGACAGAGACAGGGAGACATAGAGATAGTAAGAGAGAGAGAGAGAGAGGGAGATGGTGACTGTGACTGACTGACTGACAGCAAGAGACAACTGACAACGACAACAACAACAACAACGGTACAACAGGCACAATTTGCAAACTTGATTCGCTTTTAAATACCCTGCAAATGCAGGATGTATATTGGGTATATTGACCATATTCGAAATTTGTTGAATTTATTTTTGCCTTTTAATAAAATGGTGAAAAATTCGCACTTATTGAATCTATTAAATACCCTAAACACTTAGTCTGTACAAATGTATATTGACAGTTTTTCGAAATTTGTTAAATTTATTGTTGATTTTTAAAGAAAAATTGGAAATTTCGCGCTTTACTCACTGTAATTACTGTATAAAATTTTGATTAATTATATGAGCATAGCTTATTATACCCTGTACCAATTAAGTATTGGGTTTGATAAATTATAGTTTACTAAAAATAAAAAGAAATTAAGGGGAAATCTTCGATATACAGAGTTTCATTTATTATTTTATACCCTGTACTCATGGATATATGTATTTATATCCTGAACATTAAACTTAAATACCCTGAACTCATGGAATATGTTGCAATAAAGCAGTTAAAAGGCATTAAATGTAGATAACTTCGTCAACAATAGGTAAAACAGGCACAAAAGCAGAATTATACAGCTTTGCCCTTTCTACAGGGTATTCTTTAGTCACTCACTCTTAGACATCCCATTTGACTGCGCATTTTTCAGGTGATTTATGTCTTAATATGAAAGTGAAATGCAATTCCTGTAACTTGTTGTCAAGTGAGCTACAGGGTATCTCGAGGCTCATCACTTTTCCCAATTTTTTCTAGCTTAATAGTTTACTGTGCTTGGGTTAAAATGTTTTAATTTAATGAAGTTTAACTAAAGCTATTAAGTAATTCATGCTAAGATAAATTACAGGGTATGCTTAAATTGAAAATTTTTTACGCAACGGCAGTTAGTTTAAAATTTAAAATAAATAATAATAATAAATTAAAAATATAGTTAATAATAAATTAGAAATTTATTTTTTTAAATTAATTTACAGAGTATCTTATAGTCGATCAGCTAAAAATATTTTAAAAATAAAAAATAAATAATAGAAATAAACCAAAAATAAAGCCAATAATAAATTAGGAATTTCTTTTATAAAACTCATTTACAGAGTATGCTATAGTCGATCAGCTTACAATTTTTAAATAGTTTTTCGTTCACTTTGCTCTCTCGGTTCTTTGTCTGCTTCACGTAGGACGCAGTTAACGTCGCTGTTGGCGTTGGCGTTGGCGTCGGCGTCGGCGTCGGCGTCGCTGCAAATGGAGGCGTTTTTTTTGCTAGTGGTCTCGTTAGACAGCAAAAACTACAGAAAAACGGAAAATAGAAAAATGAGAGGGAAAACTCTCTTGATTGGTGCAATAAAACACCTGTCGAAGTGGAAGAAGAAGCAGCTTCATCATCAATCATGATTCCAATCGAGTTGGCCTTGGTTTCGAGTTTCAAAATTTGATTTTGGAAAGTTAAATAAAATCTTTCTTTCTTTTAACAAATTTAACTTTGACAGACAATTGTTGCACAGTTTTATTGTTGTCTTTGCCGCGAGTACACACACACACACACACTTACACGCAGCTCTGTCACACACACACTTACGCACACAGAGAGCCAACTTTACACACACAATTCCAATTCAATTCCTTTCAGATTTTCCGCCGAATTCGCAAATTCAATTAACAAATTTCGTAGGCCAAAAAAGAAAAAAACAAAAACAAAAATTGCAATTAGCTCAAGTCAAGTTGTGGCCAGAAGCGATAAGAGAAAAAGAGTCCTTTACTGAGGTAAGCACGCAAATTGACCGTTACTCGACCGTTACTCGTTACGAAACTTTTTGACCGCTTGGAAAACTCTGCATAATTCAATTCGGGGCTTCCCCTTACCACGCTCAACTTTTTGACGCGTGCTTAAATGGCACTAAAAACAGCAACAACAACAATTTATCAACTGTTTTATTTTTTGTTCTTTTCTGTGGCTAATTTGCATTTCTTTTATTGGACAAGTGACATGAAAAGTCGCCAAGTACAGTGTGTGTGAAATGTATGTGCGCGAAGGTCCTGAAAGCTGTCCTTGTTGTTCCATGATGGGGAACAGTTGACAGTTCAAATGGGAAAATGACAAAGAGAGAAAGATAAAAGGATATGTTTGCTGTTAGCAACTTGCGAATTTTGAGCACAACATTTTATGTACAGTTTTCAATTTTAACCCACTTAAAGCGAATGGTATTGAAAAGTAGGAATCAAGAGTTGTGAGTCGGAAAACAATTAAACAAATAAAAATGACAGGAAAATTGAGAAAATGGCAGATACGTTTTTTATTATTTATTTTTAATTATTTTTTTTTTATTATTGTTCAAAAGTACTATCCAGGAACAGGATACATTTATATTTCAAATTTTGTATGGTTTAAAAGTATTTTTATTTTTATAATAAAATCAAGAGTTATGGTAAAACTTTTGAAAGCAAATTGAAAACTAGGTTTAACCTTATAAAAAATTAAATATAAAAGTTACCTTTCAATACTTTTATAAAAGAGAAAAATAAAAGTTACTTTTGAAATTTTTTATAAAAAAAATTAATATTTCCAATTTTTATGGTTTAATATCATTTTTAATTTTTATAATAAAATCAAGAGTTTTGGTAAAACTTTTGTATACAAATTGAAGACTAAGTTTTACCTTATAAAAAATTAAAAACAAAAGTTACTTTTCAATTTTTCTTATAAAAATTAAAGATAAAAGTTACTTTTCAATTTTTTTTTTTATAAAATTTCAAAATAAAATTTACTTTACAAATTTTTTTATAAAAATCAGAAAAAAATCTCATGATTTTTAGCATAAAACTTATAATCCTTACGATCGTTGTTATAAAGATACACATATAATTATTATATATTTTAAAATAAAATTCTTAAAGTTAAGACAACTTAAATCGGTCCAAAAACTTTTAGCTTAAAGACCTTTTGACCTTTACAACATTTTTAAAGGAAACAAAAATGTCTAAATATTTTTAAAATAAATGTAATATATAAAAACAATAATAAGTGGCAAGAGGCTAATAAACACCCGTAATCAGTAGCATCGCCTGTGCTATCGATGTTTTATTTTTCAGCTTTAATTTAATCCTTAAATTTCTATCATAAAAATCATAGCGAAAGCTTGCCTCATAAATTCCTCCCCCTCCCCCCTTACATTGGCATTCATATGTCACTCGTCAAACGCTTTTGGCGCCACATTTCCGAGCTTACTCCCCCTCCCGCGATTCCCCTACCCTCTCTTACTCTCTCCCCTTCCCCCTCTTTGCTGTCAGCCATGATTTTATGGACTCAAAGTCGACACACGTGACTGATTTTTCGGTTACAGTCATGGCAATAAAAATTCTTTCATTAATTAAAAAAAGTCAAAGGCATGGCAAAAACAGGCCAAAAATCGCGCAAAAAAAAACCTGGCTTATATTTAGGACAAAATATGAAAGGAAAATGGGGGAAAAGTGTAGAATAATTTAAAAAAATAGTTTGTATTAAAGTTGTAGGAATAGTAATTTTAGCTACTATTGACAACTTTATTAATGGCCAAATTTGGTGACAAGCTAATTTAATAAAGCCATTAAAAAAGTGTAATAGAATAATCAAACTAAGCAAAGTTTTTTGAGCATAGAAATCGCTTAAGTTGGGCCAAAGTTATGACAGTGGGTAGAAAAGCTTTTTGCTCACATCAAACAGCAACAAAATGGCCTGCGTTGACGTAGGCGCTGGCGCCGGCGCCGACGCCGGCGCTACATAAATTATGGAAAAAACAAAGCTGACCAACGTCTTATAACTCAAAAGCCAGCAAAAGAGACACTCAAAGCGCCCCCACCCACACGTGCGACAAAGCACGCAACGAGGGGATGCTCTGTCTCCTCGCCCTGTCCCGCTCTTTTTCTCTTCGACTCTTGCCCTGGCGCTAAAATCTTTTGAGTGACGTGCAGAGTTTTTTTTTGAGTTTTTTGCAAAAAGTTTTTGCTGCAGGCAAGAGCGAGTTGCTTTTTACTCTCTTTAGTTTTGCTTTGCTTTTGCTCTAATTAATTAGCTAATTTTGTTTGTTTATCGTAGTGCCGTGTTCTAGACACGGTTGACTTCATTTAAGGCTTAAATTTGATTTGTTTTGCTTTGTTGCTTGTGTTTTGTCGTGACACTTTTTAGGTGACATTTTATGTTGTCTTGATTTATTTAACTGCACTAAATTTAACTCTTATAATTTGACTCACTTCTTATTCTCTCTCTCTCTTTGCAGGTGAGTCATTGATGGCTGGAAAATGCAATCAAACAGTTTTTTAAAAACTTACACACAAATATCTGATGAAGCGTAAGTCATAAAAAGTTTATGTCTAAAAAGTACAAAGTAAATAAATAAATAAATAAAGCAACAATTATGCTTATTTATATATTAAAAAAAAAAAAAATGCAATTGGGATCATATTATGGCGCATAAAAAATCGAATTACACTCTTTAAATGCCCACAATGTGTAATCGAAGTAGAACCGCAATTTGTTGCAGCTTTACAAAAAAAAAAGCTTTTCCCCATTTCTCTTGCCGTTGTGTTCTTAATGTAATCCAAGTCAACTTGAATTTCTCTCTTTTTTTTCTTTTGCTTTGAGATGCAATCTCATCTACAAGTTCTTGCTAACCATTAAACACCTCACACTGTGCACTCTCTCTCTTCCTACCTCTCTCTCTTCATCTCTTTCAATTCAATTCACATTAAATCCACCTCAGCGTGCAACACTGCAAAACTTTGCCGCAGCTGCTGCGCTGCCGACGTCGCTGTGTTTGCTTGTTTCGCCTGCGCAAAAAAAAAGAATCTATGAAAATGCAGTTTTTATATCCTACACAATAAATATTTGTATACTCGCTGAGAGGTGTTTGCACGTGTGTGTGTGTGTGTGTGTGTGTGTATGCTGCCACGCGCCTTATTTAGATTTATGCGCTTTTATGGCTATATTTGCAGAATTGACTTGCACAGAGCAAATGGTAGTAGAAATAGTAGTAGCCATAATAATAGTACAGAGTAGTAAGAGAGCAGATGTTGTTGTTGTCTGCCTAATGGCATTGAACTTGCTGGCTGATCTATGGACTGGACTGGTTGTCAGAACCACTGCCATTTGGAGCAAACACAAATGCAAACGGTTCATTAAGCAATTTTCTATGGCATTTCCACATTTCCGCGCGCATTTCATCCATTTATTCATCAGAATGGTCATTGAATTGCGCCTAACGGCACCTGCACTCAATTAAAGCGAGAGAGCATTCTAGAGTCTAAACTCTTAATTCTTCTAGAAAGTTAAAGTAGAAAATATGAAACTGTCAAATCATTTTATAATTCTCTTTTCTGCAACTCTCTTCCTTCCAATCACTCTCTCACATTGAAGCTCTCTCATGACATTGAGAAGATCGCTGTCTTTGTTTTTTTTTGGCAATCGTTAATCCTTTCCCTTTTTAACAATTGCTTGTACTCCCGCTCCACACCAATATCTCTCTTCGCTGTCGCTGTTGGCTGCATTTACAGCAACAATAACAAACGCCCACAACCACAGCGAGTACTGCGCCCGCGTCACTGCCTCGGAAAACAGCAGCACGAACAGCACAACTGCTATCTCGTTCCTCTCTTGCAGCAGCTTCGGCTTCGGCAATGGCGCTTTGGCGCAACTTCAGTTCAGCTCAGTCTTTTGTCTGCGCTGTTCGGCGTCGGTTCATGTTGGGCAATCAAAAAGAGTTCTGGCTGCTGCGTCGCGTATTAAAGCTCAGCTTTTGTTTTTGGCTTGCATTGCGCTTCCGCTGTGTTTTGTTATTGTTACTGTGCGTATGTCTGTCTGTGCCGTGTGTCTGTGAGAGTGATTGTGTACATACATACATATATACTACTTTAAACAAGTTTACAAAAAATTCGTTTATTGTCATGCTCGATTTAATCGACAGTGAATGTTGTGATTGCCAAAAAAACCAAAATTATAAATCATTGCAAAACAATTGATACCGCATTTGTATGTAAGTATTAAATTTAAACTAATGAATCACACTCAACTCAACTCAACTAAAATGACAAAACAATTTGCTCAACTGATAATTTTCTTTTCAATCGGGATTTTCTGTTTCTGTTTCGGGTGTTAATTTCTGTGTGAAAAGCTAATAAAAGCAAATGACGCTGCAAGAGGAATCTTAATTTTCAACTTGTCATGTCAACCGCTTTGAGCTTTTCACTACAACGGTAAATACTTGCGCGCTCTACTTTAAATGTCTGCGCTTATGTGTGTGTGTGTATGTGTGTCTGCACTCTCATTGTATTAGTTGTAGTTTGTTTCATTTTCGGCTCGCGGACATGTGCTGCCCAGCCAGTCACAACTCACCACTCCCCACTCCACCTCTTTCGCTCTCGCTCTCTCTCTCTCTCTGACTCTCTCAACAAACGCAGGTCTTGTTGTTATTTTTAGCTAACTGCGTCGGCGCCGTTTGCGACATGTCTAGCGTCGCAGTCGGCTTATCAAAAGTATTTTATTTTTAGCAACTGCTTTAAATAAGTTCTTGCTGTGCGTTTTATTTTACATTTATTGCGCGAATTTGCCATAATTTAATTCAATGGCTCAACGTGTCAGCGACGCGCTGTCTGCGCTCAGTTTCGAGTTGTTGTTGTTGTTTCTATGACTTGAACTTGCACAGCATCAGCAAAGCTTTTATCTTGTGTGAGAGAGAGAGTGAGCAACAGAGATGAAGTGAAGAACAGTTAGCGGGAGAGTGAGAGAATCACCTGCTGTTGTTGCTGCTATTACTGTTGTTGTGTCTGTTCTTTGTGCTTGTTGTTAGTAATATTGTTGTTGGTTCAGTCAGCCGTGCGTTTTGTTTGCACGCCCTTTGCTTTTGTTCTGCTGCTTCTGCTGCTGCCACTGTTATTGTTATTGTTGTTGTTGCTATGGCAATGCCAACTTTCAACTGTAAGCTGCATTTTGTACTTGCGTGTAATTTGCTTTTGTACAATTACAAAATTCATGGCATTTAATTGGCAATTCTAGTATTTAGTAATATTAAAATACCAAGCGTCTGTTAATTGATGTTAATAACATTATGTTAATAGCATTGTGTTGTTTACTTGTCATTCGAATTTTTTGCAGTGTAACACGATAATTATTCACAAATATTTTGTATAGAAATTTATGGACTATTGTTTCCATTCAATTTCCTACAATTTCCCCACTTCATTTGATCTATAAATGTTTTATGACAATTTGCATAAATTCTGCGAATGCTTTTGCATTAGAATTCGAATTCTATGCAACAGAATTGTTATTGGTTGTTGTTGTTGTTAGCATTTCACTTGAACATATTGAAATTATTGTTAGTTGTCGATTTTAGCCATAAATTTGTGGCTCTGCATGTGGTGCACTATAAAAATAAACATGGAAAATTGTTAAATTTTTATTTAATTTTTTTATTAAAAAAAATGTTACCTTTCTCAAAATTGGAAACGCAGCACTGCGCTATTTAATTATGCCAACCACGGCGGAGTCCATAATTAACCGTAATACATTTAATTATAACATTTAGATAATTACAGTTTGTCGATTTGGAAGTTTCTTTACAATTGTTTTTATACTTAGTTGATGATTGGCAAATTTATATGTATGTTTATTTCAGCCTTCAGTTGGAGTTATTGGCCATATATAACATCATTATTCAACGGCTTTGTTAAGCGAGACGTGACCTTTGAACTTGATTCACAGTCTGTTTTCTGTTTTTCTCTGTCATGCAATCCAGGGCCAAAACAGAGAGTGAGAGAGAGTTGCAAAGGTCATATTTGACTTCCAAAGTCAATTTCCGAGGCGACATCCCAAACATGAAACGTTCTTGACTTTCTCTCCCTTTCTAACACCCCCTCACTCTCTCGCTCGCTCCCTCTGTTAGCTGAAAGAAACCTTCAAATGAAGCGTTACCAAGTTTATCTTGGTTAAGTTCCATTGCCAAGGCAACTGACCTTGTATGAAAAAGAGGAAACCAAATTTATGCTTTTCTTTTGACTTAGGTTTAATGAATCTTTTTCTCGTATTTCGTTTCATTAAATTTGTTTTATTTTTATCGCTCTATGCACATTGACAATTTCTTTGAATATAGATTTTGTCAGTGAAAATCCTTCACAATTGTCACAAAATTCGATTTCAAATGATTTATGCACAACGGGGCGTATAAGTAATGGCCTTAAATTTTGAATTATGAAGATTGAAAGCAGATTGACAGCTGGCCATTTTACCTTAACTATTAGCCCAGGTTTAAATTGCCTTTTGTGCTATTATTAAATCCAACGAAGCGTACTTATCTATAATTTAAGACTGCTTTGGAATACCACTTAGTTGGCTCAAGAATTAATTCAATCGATAAATCCGAAAATAGCATTTTAACAAAACGTGCGACTTTTCGTCGTCGTCTGTCGTCTGTCGGTTGTCAGTACAGACACGCCCCTTGCCCACTTCCCCCTTTGACAGCCCCCATTTCCTGCATAGCAAAAATGTCGCGTCAGTCAGTGGAGTGTTGGGTTTTTTCTGTGCTTCCTTCCTTCCGTCGCTTCCTTCCGTTATATCGTGTGTGTGTTTAAGTCTTGTCAATTGAATGACAAAGGCGACAGTGGGACAGGGAGTGGGGCTGGGGGGATTGTGATGGTCTGACGTAGTTTGAACCCACACACGGATTGTCACAAAATGTCAGCTATGCGTCAATAGCTGCTCGTCTTTGTTGTTGTTGTTTTCGTTGTCCTTGCTGTTGTTGTCCCCGTTGTTAACTGTCAATAACAACAACAACAACAAAAAGGGAGACGTTAAAAAAGCTCAAGCATCATGTCTATTAAATCAACAAACCAACGTGTCGTTTGAACGCCTAAAACTGTGCCATAAGCATTTTGAGCCCATTGAGAATTGAGGATTGATGGAGCAGGCGCTGAAAACCGTCGTCAGGTGGTGCGAGCACCACTTGCACCACTCGCCAACACTCGCCAACATTTGCCAAGACACGAAAAACAAATAAGATTGATGTTGTCGAGTGTGCTCGATTGTTAGATGCCCTGTAAATTACATAAAAAATAAAAGTAATCAATAATAAGCAATAAATAAAAATTGCAAATTTATTTGAAAGATTTTGATAAAATTTGAATGCAAAATTAATTTAGAGGATAAATTAAAATCAAATGACATTTCGCTTTTAAATTTGATCAGTCTTAGCAAAGCTATGTAAGTTAAAAGTGAATCTGATAATTGACCTAAGTAGTCAAAATTTTTCTTCAACTTGGGATGTTTTTTTTACAGTAAAATCAAGCGGAATAAAATTTAAAATGCTATAAACTAATTAACACGTTAGGAGTTTATAAAACTTTTGATATAAAATTTTGATTTTTCGAAAATTCAAATCTTTAAATTAATATTAAATACAAAAAGTTATTTGAGCATATTAATTAAATTTTAAAGCAAATTGAATTAAGGTTTAAACCAGCGGTGGGCACGCATGGGCTCCGGGAGCTAGCGGCTGCTCCCGAATTCAGATTTCGTGCCCACCGCTGGTTTAAACCATGATCAAATTGACATTTCGCTTGGAAATCAGTTATCCGATCAGTTTTGGCAAACTTATTTAAAAGTTATTTTATTTTAAACTGCCTTTTTAAACTTGCTACAAGAGTTTTCCCAAACTTGTAAACCTCCCTGCAACCTTTTCGAATAATGGGCTAACAACCGAAAAAAATATACACAGTGACAGCTGTCGAGCGGAGCCTTTCAAGCTGCGCATTGTTGTTGACCCGATGAGGCACAGAGTCAAAAGGGGAGAAACAGTGAACCAGGGGGGAGTAAGAGAAAGAGATTTAAACTCAATGATGCGGGTGCACTCATCCATGTCGCTGTTGTTGCCTCTGTTGCTGTTGCAGCTTTGTCAATTCCACATTGTAACATTGTTGTATTGAGATACTTTTCTGCTTGGTTTAGTTCGGTTCAGTTCGGTTCGGTTTCTGTGGCCACATCATCTCCATTGTGGAGCCAACAGACAATTTTGACAGCTTTTGTAAATGGAGTCATGTATTATTGGAATTGCATTTAGTTAGTTGGAAAGCGGGGAAAGAGGAATGGGAGGAAAGGCAAAGAGTGATTGGTTGAACAGGCCAAGGATTGTTAATGAGCTGTTGATGACAAGCTCACAATGCATATTGAATTACAAATTGATGAAATTGATTATGTGCACTAAACAAAGACAAGAGTAATGTGACAGAGAGAAAGAGAGAGGGAGAGAAGTTAAAGTCAATTAGGTCAAAGTTGAACAGGCTAATAAAGTAAAATGTTCATTATTACATCATAAAAACTTTTTGTTCTCATTTCCAACTTGAGCAAGTTTAAAGTAAAACTCTTTCACATTAAAGTCGTACTTTAAATATTTCAACCATTTTCTTCTCTCTAGAAAACTTGTGGAAAATCTCTCAGCTCTGTCGCAAAAGTTTAAATGGAATTTTTGTGCAGTTTTATAGTTTTTTACTATAACCCTTAACTTAACTGTGAGCTGTGAAGTGAAGCTCTCTCAATAATTGAATTCCGTACTTGCATTTTCAAATATTTTGTGCTGCCCACAACAGCTGCACTATATTTGATAGCCTCTAGCTGTCCACTACTACCCTCGCCCCTTTTCTCTTGTCTTCTGTCCTCTTCTCTCTTAAAAATATAGTTTGCTCTAAGTGCATTGCTGACATAATTTTCATATTGACTGTGCCCTTTGGCACTTGGCAAACTTTCAGCTCTACAAACCTACCACGCGACCCCCAAAAATTGTCGCCAGCAACAACAACAGCAACAACAAACAACAACAACAGTACCTGCCAACATGGCCATCAGCGTTAGCAATAACAACAATTGCAATAACAACTATTATTCCGTTTTACATTTAGCGCAAATCGGTAAAATCACCACAAAGCCATTTGCCTAGTTATTTTTTCTCTCTTTTTCTCTCTACCTCTCTCACGCACACACACACTTTTCCACACCTGCACTGCAATTTAACGAATGGCCGAGTATCCAAGTTTTTCCAACATTAGTAACATAAATCAAACTGGCAAATCAACATTGGCCATCAACGTAATTGCAATGAAAAACAATAGCTGAAAAAAGGTATGCCTGAGAATGCCTAGCTAAATGATACCCTGTACTGATACTAATAGGAAAGAGCGAAGTTTCAACATTGACAAGTTCATTATATGTTATCCAAACTTCAAGAAATTGTTAGAATGTTGAGATTGACTCTTAAATACAAGATTATGCTAAAAATCAAGCTCTAAAATTTAATTTTTTATAAAGTTATCAAAAAGAGATTTGAGATATATTGTCTAAAAGCGAATCTTTGCAAAAATGCATCTTATAACACGATAATTCAGCTATGTTGTGTGAAAACTTCAGCATTCTAGCTTTAACCGTTTGGCCTACACGTTATTTCTCAGTCAGTAAGTCAGGATAAAGAGTTTTGTATATACAGAAGTTGGATATGCTATAGACTCAACACTTTTGCACATAGGGTATAATTATTTCAACACTAAAATTAATGCAATTTTTGCTCACTCTCCGTTACTCTCTCCTTCTTTCTCGCTCTCTCTCTTTTTTCCACTCTCCGTTACCCTATTTTCGAGCATGAACTGCAACCCATTTGTGTGCTACTTACATGATTATTACTATTGGCATTGCCTGGTGGTAGCTGGGCTAATTATGCAAATACGTATTGCCTGGCAGATTATTATGTCACGCCTTGTTAATTAATTTATAAAGATGCTTTGTCGCCCATTCCCATCGTCATTATTATTTTTCATCATTTTGTTTTTAGTCTCATTCATGCATTGCATTATGCAGCTCATTCGCATTTGCATCACAAATAATTCAGAAAGCGTCATAAAGTTGAAGTTGCAACAAATTATATTTACATATTTGTATTTGTCTTTTCTCTTGACTTTTGATCTCGGCATCTTTCACATCTTGCTTCATAAATGACAAGAGATTTGATTTTGATTTTGGATTTCCATTTCGATACGCTTGGTATATGCTTTTTTTTGTGTGTGTTTTCTATGTTTTTGACGCTTCGTAATTGATGCAATTTGCATATAAACTGTTTTTAATGGCCATCAATCAATGAATTATTCACAAATGCTCATTGAATGCAAACATATGTTTGTCTTGGTCAGGCAATTCAATCATTAATTGATGCGGGTTCATGGGAAAATGTTGGGAAAATGAGAAAAATTCAATTTTTCAACAAATCTGTCAGTGGAAGCAAGTAATTTAATATAATAAATGCAAATTGTGCATAAATAATTTACAGTTTTTGTATAGATTTGTTTTAATATAACTGAAGCGGTTGAAAAATTAAATAATTAAAGTTAATATAAATACAAACTTTATTAAATCAATGATGTACTTAGTTAAAGTCATCATTGAATTTAGATAAATATTATCTCATGTGTTAATTTTAGCATGCAAATTATTTGAATTGCATCATGAATCATTCAACAGCAGCTCAAGATTCGACGTTTGCTATTCAATGACTTGAGTAAAATTACTTGCATGTGAGAAGATTGAGAGAGAGATACGAGTAGAGAGTAATTTGCAAGTTGATATCAGAGCAGAGCAGGTCACACAATTTCCCAACTCCCGTGGAACGGCCCCCTTGCCTTTTCATTGGAATTGGTGTCCCCTGGCGGGAGACCTAACGACCACCTAACGACGTTGTCATACAATGCCAAGTCATCATAAAATGCAATTCTCTTGACGCTGTCACCTTCAAGGGCCACGTAATTTGCAACGTGCATTGACGTTGAAATTTAAATTGAATCCAAAAACGACAACAGCTACAACAACAATGAAAATCGCATAGAAAAAAAAACAAGCAAAAGCAAAGAAAACGCATCACAAAATGGCAATATAAACAATAACAAAATAAATATATTTATATATGTGTATATGTGTAAAAGTCAACTTGACCCTAATACGACGCCAAGTTTACTTTGGGGCCGGGAACGATGATAAAAGTGAGGCAACAAAAGGCTGGCAAAAAAAAAAAAGCTGGTTAGATAAGGCTCTTAAGTGTCTTTTTTCTTTAGCCCGTTTAGCACTCGAGTGGCCAATTTGTTGGATAAACAAAAACGCAAATAATGACTTCATTTAAAGCGAATATTTGTGCATATTTACTCTTAAACTCTTGACTTTTATTCATAACAAACTTTGCGTTTAACAACTTAAGACTTCCAAGTTTCAATATTGAGTTCATAAAATATAGATATAACAAAATAATGACTTCATTTAATTTGTGTGCATATTTATTTTAAAACTTTATATAGTTCCTGAACTTTTGCTCATTCACTTTTCAAGTTGAGATCCTGAGACAAAGATCTCACACAAATATGGTCAGCTTGTTGTGATTGTTATTGTTATTTACTTAGCGCTTAAGTAATTTGTTGTTCTACACTTTGGATTATGCAAATTAATATTTCCGCCTACAATAGATAATCTCTCTTGCTGTGTTTTTCCATCAAAATCAATTTCGAAATCTTACAATTGGCTTCCGCTTGACATATGACGCCCACAAAATAATTGCAAACAAATAAATAAATATATGTATTGAGTTGCTAATTTCGATTTAGATTTCGCATCAGTTTATGGCTCAATTATTTTTGAACAAATTCCCAAGAGCTGTCGCATTTTTAAGTGATTATTTGTGTTTGTTTTTTTATTGAATTTTGTGGTTAAATGTCAGCCAGTTTTGTGTACGTCAACGTGATTACTGTTGGAATTCAACGTCATTGTAGGATGAACGCCCGCTGACATTATCATTATCAGCTAAAAAGCATTCTTATCTATTCATTGGGATTTCACAGCCAGCTAAATCTGTTACAGTTTTCACGTGATGTTTGATTGTTGATACTACAATGAAGTGCATATTGATTTGTATTCATTCAAAGATTTTGTTTAGGTGAATTTAGATTCGATTAGAATTTCTATTTGGAAATATTTAAGTTTTAAACATTAAACTACATATTTAAGAATTTAAGAATAAGTTTATTTAAGAAAGTTTATTTGAGAATCATCACTTTGACCTTTTTATTGTTTTTAGAGCCGTTCTTTATTAAAATCAGTTAATTTTAGGTAAAAAACGCATTTTTATGGATTTATTAAATATTTTTACATATTTTCAATATTTAAAAAAAGGGAGAAATTAAAGTGTTAATAATAAAAAGTTTTAAATTTGTAACTTAGCTTAGAAGTTTTGCTTATCTTTTTTTTAGGACACAGAACTTTGAGACTTACAAAGAAACGTGCTTTAGTCAACTTAAAGCTTAAAGTTCGTTCAAACTCGTTGTCAGTTGTGAAGAAGTGTGCTTAAGGCTGTCAATATTTCTCAAAAACTCTAGCTGTTTTTGTTTTAGTCTTTCTCTGCAATTCTCATGATGTTTCAGATAATCACAGTTATTTGCAGTCGCTGTTTTAACAGCAGCTTTTTTAATTATATTCTCTATAAATTGCTGATTAAAACACAAGTTTCGCAGTTGGTTGATTAAATTAAAGTGTCTCTTTCCCTTGTGAGAATTTCTGCTTAAAACTTGATTAAGTTCTTGCTTTGGTTGTAACTGGGAATGAAGTGAGTGAGTGGCTGTTGCAAGTGTTGCATCCTTACAACGCTCACTGTTACTGTTACTGTTACTGTTGATTCACTTTGCTTTCAGCCATGCGCCACAAATTGAATATAATATAATTGTTATTAAATGGCGCTGCGCAATTATGCTTCTAGCCATGTTGATCAAGTTATTTCTTTACCCAACTCGAGACAAGTCGAGATACCTATCTATCTCTCTCTCTCTTTCTCTGTCTCTCTCACTCCCTCGCTCCCTCGCTCCCTCTCTGACTGTTGCTAATTAAGTTTTGCAGTTGCCTGTCTCTTGGCATGCGTCAACTTCAACGTCTCTGACTCGTCGTTTTCATTGCCATTTTGTGTCAGTTTAAGTGCAACACGTTGTCTTGCCTCCCCCCTTCCCCTTCTGCTTGCCACACGCTCTGTTGCACCTTAAGCTTATTGCTTATTCTTGCTCTGCTTTAATTGTCAGCGCTAATTGCGACGCATAGTGTAAACAACAAGATTGACAACACCAAAAACAACAACAGCAATCAGCTGACAACATTTTCTTAAGCTTTTAGCCAAGTTTGACATATCAACTGGTTGCCTTTATTGCCATTACTTTGTCTCTTCCTTGGCCTTCCTTGTTCTCTTAACGCTTCCTTGACCTTTCAACATTTGCCATTTTCCATTTCCCACGCGTGTTGGCGATTTTCTCGCTTCAATAACAAAAACTGTCTTAGAGTTTTGAGACCAGCTGTTGTTAGCCAGCAACAATAACAATAACAACCAGTGTTGCCAGAAGTTTTGATAGAAACAAGACAAAGAAAATATTTGAATGTAATTGAAAAATAAATTAAAAAGCAGAAAACAGTAGAGAATAAAAACAATTTGTTAAAAAAATTCAAAACTTCTATGCATTTAAAATAAAAACGAAAAGTAAGAAAAGTTTTATAAATTTTAGCATTAAATAAGCTTAAATGGCAACACTGAAAACATAAACCGTTATTAGCCAGCAACAACAACAATAACAACCAGTGTTGCCATAAGTTTTGATAGAAACAAGAAGCAAAAAAAAAGAAAATATTAAAAGAAATTGAAAAAAAATAAATACCTAGAAAACAGTAGAGAATAAACACAATATGCTAAAAAAAATACAAAACTTTAATGCATTTAAAAAAAAAACTAAAAGTTAGAACAGTCTTAAAAATTTCAAGCATGAAATAAGCTCAAGTGGCAGCACTGAAAACACCAAGAAGAACAAGAAAATGTTTTATAGTTAAGGCGAAACAAAAATAAATAAAAAATAAAACACAGCAAAGAAAATATTAAAAAAAATTTAAAAACAAATAAAAACCTAAAAAAAGAGACAAAAAACAATGTCAAAAATATGCATTTAAAAGATTAATAATTTAAAATTGTGTCTTTGTTTTTCTCTATGCTTACAAATTTTAAAATAAGCTAGCTCTGGCATTTAATAAGCTTAAGTGGCAACACTGACAACCAGAGCTAACAATGCGCCTCAATTTATGAAGCTTTTGCCAATGCACTCGAACTTTCATTGTGGTTTGCAGTTCAGAGCAGCAGCAGCAGCAGCAGCAGCCTTGGAACAAAGTTTCGCATCCTGCCACAAGCTGCCCTCCTTCCCCTTCCGCCCCCTCATTCGTACAGACAGATGTTGTTGCCTGTTGTATGTGGCACGCCCATTTAAACTGGTTAAATGGGCGTAACTAACTATTGACATGGTTTCAAGCGTGTCATCCAGTTGTTCTCGTTGTTGTTGTTTTTGTTGTTGTTGCAATGAAAGTAGGTTGCATTGAGGTTGCATATGTGAGTGTTGCAGGTGTTTTAGATGTTGCAAGTGTCATGTGTGTGTGTGAGTGTGTGTATTTAATCCACTTTCATTGATCGTATTATGAGCTCTTGGCCATACACAACATGATTTTGGCCAATGCCTGACTGAAACTAGCTGCCAAACAAGCGAAGGACGGACTCATAAAAGCCAAAACACTTTTATGGCTTGTACTTGTATTGCATTTTTCTCTTCTTGTTGTTGTTGTTCTGTGTGTATGTGTGGGTGTGGGTGTGGGTGTATGTGCTGTGAACACTTTTTGCAATTTGTTTTCTTATTTATTCATGTCATTTGCAAAGTGCACAAATAAGGTATTTTCGTCATATGCTTTCTTACATTTCATTTCATTTCATTCCTTTTTTTTTGTTTTTGGCCATCTTCTCATGGCCATAAAGTGCGCATTAATAATGCATTACCTGGCGTATGCGCAATATAAGCTGGACATACGATGCCAATAAATACGCATCAATCATACGCCGCATATCCTGAATATTAATGAATGTAATTATGACATAAATCATGAAAATTGACTGTCCAGCTGACTGGACTGAACTGAGCTCGGCGACACACAGCTGCACATTAATTAATAAAATATATAATTAATTCATGAAATGTCCAAATGAGAAATGCCCGTAGAAATAACAAACAAAAGATATAGTATGAATAACCCCCACTTGCACAAATACACCCCAACTTTGCATTCTTCGTGTGTTTACATCATTATTGTTTATATTTTCACAACAATCAGACGCAAAAACGGAGAGCAAAAGATAAGACGACAGCAAGAAAACAAGTAAAAATGTCTGGCTTAAGAAAACATGACTAGAAGTTACCCTAGAATTATTTTGAGAAAGTATAAATGAATATATACAAAACTCATGATGATATTTTTATTTTTATACAAAAACTATTGCTTTTCAAATTTCAGTCTATAATTTATTTACCCTTTCATTAGCATAAGTACGGGGTATATAAAGCGTAGCAACTTGCCACATTTGGCCATGACTGTGAGTTCAATAATAAAATTGTAGCGGGTGTGTAAAAACAACAATAAGAACAACAAAGTGCAGCTTATTACGGAAATGAGAATTGGAGAACTTGTGTATAAATAAAAATATTATTAATAATTAGTAAAGACATATTGCGTGGGTAGTTCTATAATGCCAATTTTGGAGGGTTCGGGGTACTACAAAAGTCGCAAAAGATACACGGAAAATAAGAAGTTGTTTCCCATCTTAAAAACCACACGAAAATTCGAAAACTTCAATCTTAAAAATTCTTAAATTTTTAAATAAAACAATATGATTTTAAGACCACTTTTTCTAAAGTTATGTTTTACATAAATTTATAATTTTTTTTTTTTTTATTTAAATAACCATTGTTTTTTATCAGTGTACATAAGCTCAGTTACAGACACATGCACAGATTAAAATACAAATGCGGGCCGCAATTGAAGTACAAATCATAAATCAGCGTTGCTTTCATGCAGTTTAAACTGACGCTAGGTGGCGCTTAGTGGTTTCAATTACACTATTTTGCTTATAATATCCCAACCAAACAGCCATCCATCTATCCATCCATTCATCTATTCAAGCACTCAACCAACCAACCAACAACCATCCAAACTAACCATCCATCATCCAAATTGACGCCCACAACGGAAATTGTCGGAAAAGAAATGAAATGAAACTCAATTAGCTTGAACTCTGATACGTTGCATGCCCCCTTACCTCCTTACCCGCTTCCCCTATTCCATCTCCACTCCCTCTCGCCACGATTGTGACCTTCAAATAGCGCGGGGGCATTACGACAAGTTTTGGATCCAACACGTGCCACAAACAAAATTGATAACATCATTTTAAAAAAAAAAAGGAAAAAAAAATCATTCTGCAGCTCATAAAAGCCACTCAACCAGAGAGAGATAGAGACAGAAAGTGTGAGAGAGAGAGAGATGGAGAGAAAACAACATTGCGGCTAGCAAAAGGTTCACATTTGACATTTGACATCTGAACCAGGTTTTAACTGTCAGACCTGTCAGATGGCCGCTCAGCTGTGTGGCAGGCTTTATAAATATTTTACATAAATGCAGAGGCACGCACACACCTACATTTACACACATACAAGCACACACACAGTCAGCTGATTCGAAGGTATAAGCAAAAGTTGATGCAAATTTGTTCGCTATAAAACGCGACACATTTTGTGGCAACCTTCGCTCTGTGGCAGCTTCACTTCAACTCGCTTCACTTTAGCTCCAGCGTCAAGTTGCTGTGTAATGCATCCTTTAAGCCAACTTAATTATGGCACGCACTCATTAGACGTGTGTGTGTGTGAGTGTGCGTAGCTGAGATTCCAAACCTCCCCCTGCTCCTACCCAGTGCAGCATTTACCGTTGAGCAACCTCATAAACCAGATAATGCCTCTCGGTCCAGGCAAACGAATGGACAGACAAACAGACAGAGAGACAAATAGACAGAGAGACAGACAGACAAACCGCGTAGCTCTCTCAGTTGTGGAATTTAATGAGTTTTGTTGCCCGTTGTTGTTTTTGTTGTTGTTGTTTTTTGCACGGCATGTGGAGCACATGATGTGGAGCTAATGCCTTTGATGATGGCCAAGTTGATGATTTGACGCTGCGGCCATGGCTAGTGACATGTTCGTATCAAACTGCACATGCTTCATCTGCTATTTCACACACAATTGGCACAGTGGGCATAGCTTATTAAAAAGAAAATTAAATTCTTATTTAAATAAGTATAATAATAAAAATTAAATAATAAATTAACTAGTTCCTCTTTCTGAGCTAACAAAAATTTTAAGTTGCTTAATAATTACTAATAATAATTTATTAAAAGGATTAAGGCGAAATGAATAAATGAAAATTATTTTTGAATATATTAAAAGTAGTTCCATTTACGGGTTTCAGTTGCTTTAAAGGAAATGTGTAGAAGAACTACATCAATTTCCTTTGGCAACTTCAAGTAATGGTAATTAAACTTTGTTGTTAATTTTAAGTTATTAAACAAATAAAATTCCAATTTTAAGGCAAGGACTAGTGCCAATTTCATGTTTAATTGCAAGACAAGAGATACAAATTTGGGAATTTAATTTTAAAAATACTTGACTTAAGCTTAATTTTTAATTTCAATTTTTGTGAAATATATAAAATACCTAGTTTAATTACTCAAATTAAGGTTTTTTGATACAAAAGTTAGTTCAAATGAAATAATAAAAAGTTAGTTGTGAACTTTAGAGAAGAAGTTTTATCCATGAGTTCATTGAAGTATTCAAATGAAAGAGTTAACTTAAAATATTAAATTTCTTAAAACGTGAGCTAAATAAATAACAAATAAAATGTGAATAGTTTTGCACAGATTTTATTTTTCTATGATTGGAAAACAAATTGCTAGTTTCTATTTATTTTGCTGTTGAATAATATACACGGGTTCCACTGTACAGTTGCCTCTCCAGCACTGACCCATCGATCTGTGTTGCAGCCACAGACAACGCACAACACACGCATCCCAACAACAGCTGAGCATCAACTTTTGTTCTCCCCCCCGCAACGCCAACTTTTCTTATTATCTGTCTCGCTCCATCTCCCTCGCACTCTCATTTCTGTCTCGCTCTGGCGCGCTTTGAGAGGGGTTTTCTTATATGTTTTGTAGCGGTTACCGTTGCACGTTTTTCGTTTTGTTTTGATTTTGCTGCTTCTAGTAAGAATTTCACACACACACACAGACAGACAACGCATGCTAACTCACATAGATACTCACACATACAGATAGATAGATAGAGAGTAAGAGAGTGAGAGAGAGGGAGAGAGCTGCCGCTTGTGTTCGGTTTTTGTTTTAATTCTTTTGCTTCGTAGAGTCCCAAGATAAAGAATGAAAATCGTACAATAACGAACAACGACAACGACAGAACGGAACAGAAATGAACACAGAACACAGAACAGAACTCAACAGAGCTGCCGAGTTCTAGATACTTTCGTCTAGCGTTCAGTCGCAAAAACGTTTAGCGCCGAGACGGACGACGACAACACGAACTGTTGTTGCCGCTGCCAGTTGGGGGAAAATTACAGCAGCAACAACAACAACGACAACGACAACATTTGGAGGCACACGTTGGTCGCTCGTCGAGTGTCTTGTGTCTTGTATCTTGTGTAAAGTTGACGCGAGTGAAAAGCGCTTTTCTATTTTTCGCCTCAAGTGCAGCGCCCAGCTGCCTCCGCCCTCCTCCCAACTCAGTTTCGTTGCAAAATCCTACAAAGAAGCAGCACAGATCCGAAAGATACAGCTGAGCAAAAAAAAAAGATTTATATATATTCATGTTTATATATAAAAACACTTGACGCGTGTGTGTGTGTCTTACTTTCTAAATTAAAAAAAAAATTAAGAAAAAGAAATACACCCAAGAGTTGTGGCCAATTTTAGTCAGTGTTTTGTAGTGCAGTGCATGTGTGTGTAAGTGTACAATATGTTGGCCATCAAGGAGTGCCTTATACGCGAGGGTGTCCTCAATCTGGATAGTCCCCATCATCATCATCAGCGACACTTTCAACTGCAGTCGAGCAAAAGTAGCGGCAACATGGATATGCCACGCTATCGCCGTTAGTATCTATCTACGTGCTTACATATATATCTCGCCGATATCTATATCTAGAAAATATAGTGTTTTTTTTGCCTCTGATAAGGTTTCCAATTTGCAACGTCTGTATGAACAGGTGTGCAGGCGTAGAAAGCTTTCAAAAGAATCCCTATCATGAGTGTATATTGTGTTTCACACTGTAATCTGATATTACAGTATAAATACTATACTATACTATATACAGAAACTTTGATTTTCCTTCAATTTGTGTTTATGATTCTTTGTAATATTACGATTGAACAAATATTAATATTAATATTGTTCAATTAAACATTTATTGATTGTTGATATCAATTGCTATACTCTCTTCTAAACATATCTGTTGTACATTATAGGGTATTACCAAAGTGGTTTCGATTTACTTAAGGTATTATTCTACAAAACATATGTTTGAAATCTATGTTTTTAGCTCTTTACCAATTTGTGAGTCATAGTAGGAATGAGAATTGGTTTATTACAGTGTATTTGCGAATTATTAAAGAATAAGATTAATACTGAGTTTGTTAGTTGCTTAAGCTCAGATTACAGGGTATTTTTAAAGAATAAAGTAAAGATTTATAATTTACATTTGTGAATTTGCTCTTAGACATGTTCTAATTTTATCCATGCACATTTTGATGAATTATGTAGTTAGGTAGGAAAACATATGTTAATTTTTATAATATTTTTGTAGAAATGCTTTGAAAATCGTTTTACAGGGTATTTCAAAGTTGTGACTCGCTCATACAGTTGAATCGCCTATTTCATATTGTATTTTTAGACTCTGGCGTCGTCCAATGGCTCACTCCAAAATATTTCAACAATTTTCTATATAAATTCTTTGTCTGGTTATTGTTTAATAACTGTTAATGATTTGTATTGCTTTTGTTCAACAGCAAATTGTTGCTGTTATTGTTTAAAGCATTTCCTCCACTTTTCCCCCACTTACACCTTACCCAATTTATTGTTTTGTATTTGATTTGCTTTTTAGCCGGTGATAAAAAAGGGGCAAAAGCTAACCCGGCTTTTGGGATATCATTTGTCTGTTGTTGTTGTTGTTATTGTTGTTGCTGTGGGCTTGCCTTTATTCGATTTTGGTTGTTTTTAGATATTGCTTGTTGTTGTCTGTTTTTTTTCCAAGTGTATAAGCCTTGATGTATGACCGTATTATTTTGTTGTTAAGGGCTTAAGTGCTACAGACCCTAAAACGACCAAACAATCAACCCAATACAAGTTTTACCATTGGCTTATAAAGTTGTTCCAATCAGAGATTATTTGTTAAATAAGGAACTCGAGACTCTTTTCTGACATCTTTAAAGGTAGAGACCATAAATTCTTTAGGCATGTAAAATAGACTTCAATATTCTAAGCTTAAAGAATTGGTAAATAAAAATCAAAACTGGCTTTGAACTTTGTATATCATCGGGAGACAAATTAATGATGATTAGCTCATTTATCATTGCCAAGTTAATGAAGGGTAGTCGTTAATTTGTTTAAATTTCAGTTAAAGTAGAAATTTACAATATATTTCGCAAGTGTTAAGTAAATATTTAACAGCTTTTAATTGACTCGAGTGTGCTTATTAAAAATAGTGATTGGCAATATCTGTCAACATATAATTATTTTTGAGTTATTCTTTCGAATTAAGTTGATTTATAACGTGTTCTATTCTCTTAAGTAATCGAACTTTACACATTAAATTCCTAATTAATTTTAAAACTATTAATTCATTTATTTCTTACTTTAATGCTATTTAAGACACAAAATCTATCAATTCTTTTAGTTAGTAAATGCTTTGCTAGTTACATGTACTTATTGAGAACTTTTGCTATATTTTTATATTTTTTTTATAACATTCCTATCTTTAAATTTATTTTTATTATCAAACTTTCACTCCTAAATCATCAGTTTATTTTCTTAAACTCCTCTGTTTTTCAATTCGTTCAAACTGTATTATTTTATACTTTTCTTTTGATAACTCTAACTTTAATTGTCTCAAGTTAAATGCAATTTTAAGTACCGAAATAAACCCACACATAGTTCAACAACTATTCGACAGGCTCTTAAATGATTTTTATTGCCACTGTAGCAACCACAATTTCACAATTTGGTGCTGCACTTGAGAACCAAGAGCAATAAGAACGAGAATAATAAAAAAAGAAAAAGAAAAGAGTCCCAGTTCTCAAGAGGTTGCCATTCTTCGATCCGTTGAGAAGTTGAGATCGATGTGATGATGATAACGATGATGATGATAACGATGATGATGATGGCCTACTCAGTGTGGTTGTTCTTGTTGCTGCTGTTGATAATTAAATTTGTTCATTGCATTGGCAGGCGGCATAAAAAACTCGAAATGTTTATTTTTAGAGGCAGAAAACGTTGGAGGCACAGTTTGTCTGCCACTTGACGTCGATGTGGGCAGTTTGCCCTTGCGTTTAAAAATAAGACTGCAACTGTAAACAACGACAAAACCGAGACGGCAATGTCGATTTGCAGCAACAACAAAAACAGCAACAACAACAATTGCAACGGCGACTGCAAATGCAGCTCTTTTTTTTTTAGTGTTATTTTTTCAATATTGATTCCACTTTTTTGCAGTGCCACAAGTTTTCTCTCTCTCACTGCCTTGACAATTTGATACGAGTGCCACATGTGGCAAGTTTAAGCACTGCGCTGCCTTCAGTTTTAGTTTCAGCTTCTGTTGCTGTTTCTCTCCACTTTCCATATTAATTATGCAACGCGTGGCCAAAGCAAAGCAATCGATCAATCGGCTTGCCACACACAGCAGCAACAACAACAAATACAACAACAACAGCAACGTTTGGTAATACGCAGTTGAAGCCACAAAAATGTTGCACAGACAATTTGTAATGCAACAGTTGTTGTTGTTGCTTTTAGTATAAGCGGTTTAGTTACGCGAAGTCAACTCTCAGTTTTTCCTGCCAATAATTAGTTAGCCGACTTTTCCGCACAACAACAACAATAACAACAACATCAAGTCATTCACATGCAGCACAAGAAAATCGTTTGTTTAATATACCCAAAAGGCAAACTGCCAAGAAATGCTGCAAATGCAACTCGTGTGGCTTTATTTATTTATTAGTATACAAAATACCCTTTACTAGCACTTAAAAGGGTCTATCCATTGCAAAGTAACTCAAATGCCAAAGAAACTAAGTTGTTAAAACATTTAAAGCTATTTTCAACTCAAAAAGTTACTTTTTAATTTATCATTTAATTAATTTGTATCATAAAGGGTATGACTTTTTCAGCATATCCCGTGTTAATCTTGTCTTGTCTCATTATGTTCAGTTCAGTTTTTGGCTTGCAAAATACGTTGGAGAATTCCGCGTGCTGGCAATTTGCCTGCTTTTGGGGCGGTTTATACAATAAATTTTAACAAATTTGTATCAAAATTTGTATAATTTTAGCAATTGCGTAAATGCATCTTTTCATCATTCAATTTTAAACATTTTGTAATCTGTGTGGTAAAAATCCAAATTTATGTCGCTCAATTTTAATGTCAGTCTTAACTGCAATTTTGTTGTTATACCCTGCAGAGCAGAGGGTGGTTTAATTTAGTGCAAATTTAAGTAAATGACAGAGAAGGACTTTTAATAAAAAATATGCATGCTCTTTATAGATAATCAAGTCGATTTTTGTAATCCAAGTAGCTCTGAGCAGGTTTCCAGGTGTTTTTGTAGTCAAGCACACTCAATCTTACTTGTTTTTATCAAAGCTTCGAACGGCTAAAATGGCAACGCATTTTCTTTTAAAAATTTACGCTGAACAAATATTTATTTTCAATTATTTTTCCTTTTTTTTCCCTCTGTTTTAAAGCTGACGGAAAATGTGTTGGCCAAAAGAGGGGCATTAGAGGGTTAAGGGTGTCGGCTATTCATCATTTGACTGAAGTGTGTGCGGGGGAGAGTATTAATATTTTGCCCCTATGCCAAGTCAACAGCTTTTGTTAAATCGAGTAAATGTGGAAATACTTTAACAATTTTTATGTGTCGTATAAATTGTTGTATAATTCGCTTTATGACTAATAAATAAAATCATAAAAGATTAAGATTAAGTATAGAATTTAATTGAATTAACATCAGCTTCAGCTCTTATCTATTGTTCTTATCAGTTGACTCATTGCCAGGCACTTGTTACATTTAATTTCAATTTCAACTTGAAACGTAAACATCATGCCAAGAAATTCTATTTCACTGACAATCAAATTTGATTTTGTTTAAACAATATCTAACAGACAGATTGGCAAAAAAAAAGAATTTCATAAATTTACACACAAATATGAAAAAAATAAAACAAACGTGGGCACATTTTGTATCTTGACTGGCAAATGGTCAGCAAATGCAACAGCTCAGCAAACTTGAGTATTATAAGATACATATATAATTTATGATGTGAAATGTTCAAAACAATTAACACACAAATACAAAATTGTATCTCATGACTTGCGTTGTATCTTATTCTCTTGCTACTTATTTGTACTTAAAATTACGACATTATCGGACCAAAGTTCAAATATTTAAACAGTTGGAGAAACCCTCGAATGTATCTTATCAAGCGCGAAAGTTTTGTTGCACTTTAATGACTGCAAAACCGGGAGAATCGATTGAAATTGCATTTTGCAGCATGACAAGCGCACTAATTATATAGATAGAGCGAAAGAGAGAGGAAAAGTGAGCGAGAGCTAGGGAGTGAAAGAGATAGACAAAGGAGCCAGCTAAGTTGTAGGGAGTGAGACTACCGAGTAATCAAATTACGCGATTGGGCCACTTACATATCAGCGAGTAAATGAAGAATTGAGTAAGCATATAAAGGAAATGTTAAAGCACGACTAGGAGATACCCTGTAAACAGAAATGAAATATGGAGTCTTGTAAAATTAGTATACAGTATGGAATGTAATTTATACTTTTAAGGATCTAAAGTACTTCCATATTTTATATATAAAACTCTTTGTCTTGACTGACAGACTGAGAATCAACGTGTAGGCCAAACGGTTAAAGTTAGAAATCTGAAATTTTTACACAACATAGCTGAGAAAACTTTATCGTGCATATTGCGAAATTCGACCTGTAAACTTTACTACATTTTTTAAAAAAAATCTTAATTTTATTTTTATTTATTCACTAAAAGTGAAATTACCCTGCAGCTGGTCTACCTCTTGTCCCTTTTAACACAGGGTATAACCAATGCAGACAGATTTTAATTCAATTACGCCTGAAAAAGCGGCAACAATGGTGGAGCCAAAGGGGGAAACAACCGAACAATCGAGGGGAGTGAGGTGATGTCTATTGAGACAGCGAAACAAGTTGGCAAATGTGGGCGAGCATTTGTCATAGTTTCAATTTTATAAACAACAGACACGCATGTCTCTATATACTACATATAAAGTCCCCCTCACTCCGTCCCTTGATTACTTCCAATCAACGATTTAAAGGGTTTGTTTCCCTCTTTCCCCCTCGCTGTTTAACTCCCCGTCTCGGGGCTCTGCCCACACAAAAAACCCATCGCAGACAACTCGAAAAACCGAAACCGACAAAAAAAAAAATTGTACAATTAAAACATTAAAAAAGCGTTGCCAAGCGCCAGCCTTGCCACATGCCACGCCCACAGCTAGTCTTTAACGCCCACAACAATTAAACATTTCGAGGGCTGTCTGTTTCTTTTTTTCTCGTGGTCTTATGCTTAATTGATTAAATTGACTTTTGGCTGACGATTTGGCAATTGGTTTTCGGCTTTGTTTTCGCATATTTTCTTAGATTTGAGGTGGAAGTTTGTTCTAATGAGTTGGCCCTGTACAAGTGAATTCATTGTTTTCAATAATAAGAAACTGCATCAGTTTTGCTTAATCATGATGTGTGCACAAGTGTCACTCTGTGCAGTCAAAGTGCATTAACAATTGGCAATAGAATGGCAATGGAATGGAATTGAAATGGATTGAAACAAATGTGGGTTGAGCACGTGCTCTTGTTGCTCCGAAAGGAATTGCAAATGTCATGTGGCATGTGGCAATAAATGTATATATTTTAACTGTATGCAGATTGATTGCAAGGAATGTGAAAATCATTGTGTTTGAAGAATACAAATGAACTCTTAACCTTTTCCCCATTTAAATTGTATAAATGCCATTCACAATTTACTATAGGATTTAGATGGAAATAAGTAAGAAAATGTTGTCAATAGAAAGTCCTTTATTTGCTTTAGCATTTAGAAAAGTTTATATATTAACTAAGATGTCAGCTGTAATTGTTATTATGAGCACTTTGCTTATAAGTATTGTCGGGAATACAATAGACTAACTTAGATGACAGTTGTGGATTGTTATTTAAATGTATGGAATTATTATGAGCACTTTGCTTAGAAGTTTTGTCAGGAATACAATTTAATATAGAAAACAATTTTTATAAAGTCTATAAGAACTTATCAAATGAGTTTTATAAAGATGTTCCAAAATAAATTGGTTAAAATAAATGTACATGTTTAGAAATACCTTTTAAAAATGTAACCCCTTAAAGAGTCAAAATATACCTTAACGATAAGAGCTAGAAGACTGATATTTTAAGAGTAAAATTTTAAAATTGAAGTTCCAAATAATCATATTTAATAATAATTTAATAACAATAAAATTATATTATAGAAAATTAAATAAAAAGAATGCTTAACATTTTTAATGGCTTTTCTTAACCGAAACTTAGTATTAAAGACTAAAAAAAAGACTCAAAAGTAACTAATTTTTGATTTATTTGTTGAGATACACAGCAATTCATACAATATTACTTTTTTATCTATCACCACAGCATGCACCTGCTACATTTCCTCTGCTTAATTAGCGTAATTATTTGCCTAATTATACAGCAGAGTAAAAACATTAAATGCTTTTACAGACAGATCATAACTAATCGCCCACGCCATGGCTAATAAAATGGGGCTTAGACAACAAACGTGCCAGAGTGTAATAGAAATTCTAAAAGAGATGCAATGCACATTATAAATATATATATATACTAGTATTTAAATGATGTATAAGATTTGTACATGTGGCTATAAAAAGCGGGCAACCCTCACCTCACCTTGACACGGTTGCTCGCGATATTAATACGAGTGCTCAGGTGCAATTTAATTGCTGCCAAGATTTGTGCTTAACCTTAACGGGGGGCGAGAAAAAAAAGAAGGAGAAGGTATAAAATATACTTACTTTCTGTGTGTGTGCGCCATTTATAATAAAATGCATTTTAGCTAAATGAAGATTTTATTTTTAATACATTTACATTTACTTTGCTTTTATTAAAATGTGTGTTTTTTCTCTGTTTATTTTACAGAAACCATTGCGGCCTCAAGTGACTTATCCACAGCATCTGCCACTGCCAAAACTAGCTGCCAAGCGAAACAACAACCACAACAACCAACAACAACTGACGAATCCGAGTCGGTTAAAGTTACGTATCGTGGACAACATCCGCATTTTCATCATCATACGACACCAGCATATTATACGGATTTGCAGCTACGAATTCATACGCCAAATGCATCGGATGTTGGGGCATTGAATGAGAATTATAAGAGTGTCTATACAACGCCGAGTACACAGTTGGTGGAGCAGCGTTCTTTTCCAAAGACACAAACACAACGTGCATCGTTTTTTCGACTTGGCGACACTGTTGCGACAACGGACAACAGCAGCAACAACAAAAACACAAGACGCCAGCGAAGAAGCAGCAAGGAACGTTGTGCCAAATCCTTGCCACCATCAGTCAGCCCTACAAAAGGTGAAGAAGAGAAACCCAAAACCAAAATCAAAACCAAGAGCAACAACAATTCGAATTCTCCCTGTAGTCATAATAATAGTAAATCATCACCCGTAGTTGAAACTATAGCTAGTTCCGTAGTTGTTGTCTCATTACCAGTAGGTGGCGCCACTACAACAGCGACTAGTGGTCGCAGCAGCCGCCACACGCAGCGTTTTCAGCAGCGCTCCAAGCGGGCGGTACGCGTGCGCAGCGAATCGCGTCCGATTAGCGCGTTGTATGACATAATATGCAAGGAGAAGGGTCTCGACGTGGGAGACACAACAACGACATCTTCCAGCAGCCACAACAACAGCAGCAGCAGCAACGACGAAGAGGAGCAAACACAACAGCAACAACAACCAATAGAACAAATATCAGATCAACAACAATCGGAACAACAAAAAAGCAACACGCTGGCGACCTTTTGGCCATTGCACCATCAATACCACAGAGCCTCAATGAGCGGTGCCAAGCAGCAGCAGCAATTAACGGAGGATAAGCCAACTCAACAGCGACAACAGAAGCGCCAGCAAAAGTTGGTCAACAATGACGGCTCCAGTGATGAGGATGATGACGATGATGTTAATTCGCCCTATGCCTTGCACTCTAGTCACAAGGTAACCAATTTGAGTCCTAGCAAGGCCAATTCGCTGCCACCAGCCACCACCACCACGGACTACCTCAAGTGCCAGGCAATGCCACTAACTGTTGCACCACAATCCGCAACTCCAACACATAATCATGGCCAAGAAACACATGCTCGCATGGCCAAAAGCCTAGAGCCATTGGCCAAAAAGAATGCAAGTGAAATGATGATGCCTGTGAATACAGAGCACATGTTTGTGGAGCCACCAAAGTTGTCGTTGCCGGAGCTCAAGTGTTGTCTGGTACGCAATAAGGATGAGGAGAAAGAACATCAATTAAAGGAACTGAAGGAGGAGCATGGATTTGATCAGGGCCAAGTTATTGACACTTTGGCGCGTTGGCAACAGGAGCTGAGCTCCACAAGTGATAAATCGGCGCAGCTATTAAACGGTGCAAATGGTCATCATCATCCACATCATCAGTATGAGCTAGATCATCAACATCAACATCATTATGAAGTGTCTCCCACATTTGATCATCAAGCACCAGTTGCAGTAGAAGCTCTTAATGATCATCAGGCCCAGTCTCAATCCAATTATCATCAACACAATCAACACCAGGCGACAAATGCGCGCAGGTAAGTGACACAGCCAATAAACCACTCAACCACCCACTTCCATATGTATCTATATTCTATCTGTATATCTACATACATTTATTTGTATCTGTATCTCAGTACCTTAAGTCACAATTACGCGCATAATTAGCATTTCTTATTTTCCCCCTTGTTTTGCTGTTGTTTTCTTTGGCGTGGTTGTCATGAATACAAACAGACAGAGTCACGTGGCTCTACAGTGAACACTTCCCAACCCAAACCAATTATATTTTGCCTAATATTTATATATGATAGTATTAGTATTTGATGGGCAATATGTTGGGTGGCCAATTAGGCGAGAAAATGAGTGCGTTTTGTGCTCAAGGATTTTGCGGCTATTTCCCATTTAATTGGCTTAATAAATTTACTAGTTTTATGCGTGGAGAATACGCGATAAACTAATAAATATGTAAAAGGGAGCAGTAAAGGCATGTACATTAGAAATTTTGCTACTTTAGCTAATTTTATTAGGTTTATGGATGCAGAATACATAATGATTTAATTGGTAAGATAGAGAGAGATGGATTTTCTTTTCTTTCAACTTTTATTTTGGCTCTGACTTACAACTTTTATAGACTGAAACTAAAGGAAATTAATGTTCAGGAAATAACACAATTCTTTACATCAAATTAAAAAGATTCATAAACTTTTCTTTTGGACTTTAACTAAAAATTCAGCTAAATATCTTGAATAGTTAATGCATAAACATGACAAATGATCTTAAGTGCTGACATTACCAGCCGATTAACGTATGAAAGTGAAACTATTTAAATTGATTATAAAAATAATATTAATTATCAGGCATTTGTCCCAAAACAAAAAATGAAATCTTGAGTGAGTTGTCAACGTTAAAAGTCGAAAGTTGGACTCTCCCATATTTTATCGAGTTGCAAGTCTTTTATTCCAAATCAAATCCTGCTAACGCAGCGACAAACGAAACAAATTGCATACAATTGTTGTTGTTGTTGTCATTGTTGTTGCTTTTAGCTCTCGTCACAAATCTTTATTAAGATTGTTACACAATTTTTGGCTTTAAGCCGGGCCCCCAAACAAATTGTTGTTGTTGTTGTTGTTGTTAACAAACCAAATCTGTTTATTGTTAAATTTGTTGGTATTAATGCGCTGTTATGTTTGTCTTTGTCCATTGTCTTGTTTTATATTTTTTATTTACTTTTTTGGTTTTCTTGTTGGCAATTCGACGTTTCCATCAATTATATTGAGATAAATCAAAACGAATGGCACATTGACGCTGACGTTGACCCCCAACCCCAACACCCAACCCCGGAACCTGCAACTCTATAGAAAGCACCTGTTGTACACCCAAAAACCGAAAACTAAAAACCGAAAACTAAAAACTGAAACTGAAAACCCGAAAACTGCGCGACAAGTTTTCCATAGGCCTTTTGCTTTTTTCTTTCGGCTTTCGCTACAAAAATGCCTCATAAAAGCGACAACGGCAACAAATAAACGAAAAAAACAGAAATGTGAAAAGAGTAGAAAATTGTCTAACAAAATGCATTCAACGTAGAATTTGTTCCGACAAAATTTGAATGCGTTCAATTAAGTTTTGGAATTTATGAAGCCCGTTGCGATGTCAACGCTTCTCTTGAATCTTGAATCCGAGTTCCCGGCCCCAGACACCTGCTGTGTGTTGAAGCCTCAACTAAGCGTCTACTCTAGACTATTAATTTTATGGCCAAGTCGAGACCGAAGTCGTCATTGAGCCGTTTCCTTGGCCTGGCCCAGTTGACAGTCGACTGGTCGTCTGGCCGTGTTTTCTTCTACAAAGTCCTGATTTCGCTTTCGCGGCAGCTGCAGCCAACAACCAACAACCGGTTGCTGTCTCTACATCACTTTTCCTTTCTTCTTTTACTTTTTTTTTGTATGTTGTTCCCCCCGAAAAGCTTTTCCTTGACTTGGTCAACAAGTTGGAAAGTTCTTTTCCATAACCCACCCAAAAACAGCTGGCTGTCAATTCGAATAGTTTCAGTCGCGAGTTTTTAATGGAATTTTTCATTTTTTGACAGATGTCTTGTGAAGTCAACGAGACGTTAATGATGATTCATATCTGATATTTACGAGAAATACCCTTGAAAATGTAATGATACCTTGTCAGGCATTTAGATGTTGTCTGTTCTCTTCTTCTTGAGCTGAGTTCGAGGTCAATTCGATTAGAATCTTAAGAGCATTCAAATTAAAAAGAAGAGTTAGGTTAAGCTTTGGTTATAGTTTCTATTGGATGACAGTCTTTTAACTGAGTTTAAAGTATTAAAGAAGAAGCCGGAAATGTTTATTACTCCGATAAGTCTCATAAATTATTGTATATCTTTTAATTGGAGTTAATATCTTAAAGGTAGTCTTTTAGAACTTTTAATCTATTAGAACTGTATTCTCATTAGTCTAGACTAGTCTAGAGGAAAGGTTGATAGGTATCTTCTTAAGCTCTATATTTTTAAAACCTTACCCTAAATACGAGATCTAGATATTTATGGTGTATCTTCATTTTATCATAGTATCTTTTAAGTCTCTTTTAATCTGTATAGTTAATGGGACCAGTAATTATAGATCATGATAATCGATAGATAGAAATAATGGTATAGACTGGGTTTATCTTTTATTTTGATTCCATAATTTTCCTTAGCAACAATCGTGGATACCAAATAAATGTTGTAGACTTAGAAAAAAATTAAAATCGAAGAAAGATATCTGGATAATTGAGAAAATTCCAGATACGGATATTTTTTTGATGATATTCTGGAAAAGTATAAATTTGTATTTTATACAGTTACTATAAAAATTAAATTGTTACGATACAAAGTTACTATAATAAATTGTTAACTTTTCTCAAGTTTCTTGAGTTTCTTTTCTGTATTTCCCTAGTCTTCAAGTTGTCAAACTGTTTTGTATGCCGAAGCTGCTGTCACGTCACAGAAGAAAAAGAAACCAACTCTTAACTTCTTGTGATGTCTGTCAGATTTTGTGAATTACCCACTTCATGATCAAATTATCATGCCCAATGCCTTTACAAGGGCAAAAACCAAGAAAGAAAAAAATTGTATTTTACAGTCGCGTCATAAAGTAAACAGACGACGCGACATTTAAATGTCTGCAGACGACAGTGGACTACCTGACGAATGGACATACAGGCGGACAGACAGACAGACGGACGACTGATCGACTGACTGACAGACTGTCTGAATGAACAACTGTAAACTGTGAACTGCATTCAACAGCTGCAAAAGAGGAAACAAATTGAACAGAGAGTCTGTATCTGTATCTTTGTATCTTTGTGTCTGTGTCTCAGTCTCTCTGCCCCCAATGGATATCATTTACATGGCAGACAACGGGACAGGCCAAAAACCAAACGACATTGAGATACATTTGGGCTACCTGCGCATGCGCGGCAACTGCAACAACAACAGCAACAACACGAACAACAACAACTAGTTGCAACAATAAAACAAACTTGTTGCGCTTTGTTCTTGATGTGTTGCAGATAAGAGTGGCAACAACAGCAACAACAACAGCAACACGAATTGTTTTTGCTGTATCTGACAGATACGAGCACAAAAGTATCTCTATCTCTTTACCTGACACAAAACATGTGTGCGAATTTTCGCTCTTTGAGTGATTTTTTTGTTGGTTGTTTGAGTCAATTTGTTGCCGAGGCTCTCTATGAGTGTGTGAGAGAGTATGTGTGATTGTGTGTGTAAGTATGTGTATCTGCAAGATACACAAACAAACGGCGGCAAAAACCCAAAAAAAAAACCTCTTGTTATTAGCTTCGCTTGCTGCTTGCTTTGCTTGTTTGTTTGTTGTTGCTGTTGCTGATGTTGCTGTTGTTGTTGCAACAGTTGTTGTTGTCGGGTCGATCGTCGAGCTTGGGTTACCAGCATTACTTTCGGTCTGCCCGTCGGCAGTTGTTGAGCGTGTTTGAAGGCGTCGAGGCAGCAACGCCGCATCTAGCGGAAACCCGAAAAAACAAATCATCATATTCACAAAACTGTTTTTATTTTCTGTGTGTGTGAGTGTATTTGCTTGTGTGTGTTGCGATAACTCAGCTGGCTATCTCACAGATACATTTTGCGCGTAAATGTAAATTGCCTGAAAATCAATATTGCAAACCTATACAATTTTGCAGAAGTTTAAAGATCACAAACATTGTTTAAAATTGCGGTACGTTTTAAAAAATACAAAGATTTATAATAATTAATAATATATAAATTAAAATAATTTTTGCAAAAAAAATAATTTTATGTTGTGGTTTTTTTCTTTGACTTTAAAATCCGATTAAAAAAACAGTATAAAGTCTTTATATTTAATTTGCAATATATTATTTATTAATGTTTTGGTTTAATTCTCAAATAATAACAATACATAAAAAGCATAGAATATCTGGAATTTAATAACAAAGAAGAAATAATTCTAAACGTTAAGGATCAGTTTGCAGTCTTGCAAAAATATATTTAAGCATTCCATATTTGTGTACTTATATTGTTTTTTTTATTGGTTGTCAAGTGTTATTGATATTGAGATTACCTTTCAATTATTCCGCTAATCACAAGAGCTTAGATAATTCAAATTAATGGTATATTTTTCTTAATTCTATTTTTTATTTATTTAATTTGATTTTCATGAATTTTCTATAATTTATTCCTCTTATTTTTGCCTGCAGATTCATAACGCGCACTCCGCGCTCCGCCAGCCGTCAAAGTGCCGGGGGACACTCATCACCGCCACCGCCACCACAGGCAGCCGGCTATCACAGCGACTCGTCCTACAGTTCCCCATCGCCAACACGTCGACAACAACAGCAGCAACAGCAGCAACAACAACAACTAGGAGCAACTGGCAGCAGTGGCGCTGCAGATCCACAATCGTCAACAAATGGGAATAGCTCCGCTTATGAAACGGCTGCCACAACTGTGATGACACATGCCACACCGGCAACAACAGATTGCACACAATTGCAACAGCAGCAGCAGCAGCAACAACAGCAACATCATCCACAGCAAGAAGTTGAAGTTCCTAAAACGTCTCAGACAAACGCAACGTCCAACGTTATCACACGCCCCGCAGCCATCAACTCAGGTGAGTTGTCTCTGCACCCCTCCCCCTACTACCCCCTTTGTGTCTGTGTGTTGTATCTGTGTGTATGTAACTGTGTCTGTGTAAAATCCTCTTTTTGTTGTCTGTGTCGTTGTTGCTTTTCAAGTGCTTTTTGCTTTTTGTATTGTCCTTGTCTTGTTTATTGCAAGTTTTTATCCCCTGTGTTGTCCTTAAAAACTGTCATAACTCTGTAATTTCCTTAAACAAGTTTTTTTCCCTGGCTTTCCATTTTCCAGTTAGCTGCTGTCTTTTGAAGTTTTGTGTTATCCTCAAGAAATGTTTTAAGAAATGCATTAGCTTTTAGATGAGCTTCTTTTTTATATTTCTCTTAAAAGATTTCTTTCCTTGATGAGTTACATATATTTCAGCTAGTTTTTAAATATTTCAATAGTGTTTTTCTCAATTGTATCAATTCCTTTTCTTTAAGTCTATTATCTTCGACACTTTTCATCAATACCCTAATAAAAAAAGAATATCAAACAATCCACCAGCTTATTCCATTCCCAATTTATATCTTATGATCTCTTTATTTAGATTTTTCTATTCCAAGAATTTTCTAAGGAGCTTTCCTAAGAGCACAATATTTTAAATATATAATTTATCTTCCTGCTTAGCTACCATCCCTTAGTATAACTAAAGATAGCTTTTTACTTTGAAAAGCTTGTTTTGTAATCTGCCTTAAAGCTGTTGTTACTTTCAGTTGTGCTTTCTCCTAAGTAGCTTAACATTTCCATGAGGCTTCAACTCTTCTTCGTCTTATTTTTTGTCTTTTTTTTTTATTGACTTCAATCAGCAAATTCACAACTTTTTCACTTAGTTTAGCTTCTTTCATTCCCTTACCCTTACAACTTTGCAACAGCTCAGCCATCAACTTAACGCATTCATTAGTTCTGTCGACCAAATCTTTCCCACCAAAAACAAAAAACACAAAAAACAAAAGACCATAAAGACCATAATTAGTTCGTAGAGTCTAGAGTCTGTCCTAAAGGGGCGCAACTCTTGCGGAGTTGCAGAAAATCACTTGAAAATGTTTGCCACGTTTCTACTTAGTTTTTTGTATCATTTACTTTTTTTTTTGCAAAACACTTAAAAGTAATTTGAACTAAATTGGATTTGTACGGTTTGCCAATCAAGCGCGAAAAAAACAGCGAAGCTAAAAGACCTTCAATAAAACAAAATTAAAAAAATATATAGAAACAACTCTATAGTTGAATTTATAGATCTAGATCTCTATACACCTGCAAAACACGAAAATTGTTTGGCAGTTAATGTCCGAAAATTATATAAAAATAATTTGCACAAATTTCAAAACAATCACAAATATTAAGATTAAAGCAATTTTTGCTCAAGAGCCGCTGTCACAATAAATATAATCGGATGGATATCTATTGAGATCTAAAGATCAAATTTGCGACATTTGAATAGATTTGCTTGTCATTAAAATTATTGGTAAATTTGTCTCACGCTTTCGAGGAGGAGATCAGAAAAGGGAGGAGTGGATAACTCCTCATATAACCAGACTTCACGCAACTTAGGCAAATGAAAGATGTCATAAAATTGCTAATAGGAATAAATAATAATAAAAAAAAGTAGGAAAGAAAGATACAACAAGCTGTGCCCAATTTTTTTTTATGTATAACCTTTTTATTATTTATCAATTCGAACCTATAGCATTTCATTCATTCAACTGCCGCCACTTTTATTATCAATTTGGAAGAAAAAAAAGAGTTTTATAAATTCAAAGAAAAAAGCAAACATACATAGGTTTTGACAAGCTCTCATAACGGCGCTGTCTCGTGAAAGTTAACTCAACTCAAGTCGAGTCAAGTCAAAGCGATTCCATTGACTGAGGATCGTTAGATTTGCATAGCATCGATAGGGAAATATCGTATCATAGCATATCATATGATATGATATGTCACACGCTCAATCAAAATCTAAACAGTTTTCAATTTGCCACATCAACAACAACTTGATGAAGATCGATTTGCCAAGTGAGAGAGTTTTTCAATTCAGTTCAGATCGTTGTTTAAATATACATATCAATATATCTTGAATATAAATTAAGATTTCTTATGCCAATTGCTATTGGTCTTTGTATTGATTTCAATATTTAACAATTTTGCAATTTTTTTTCTTTCCTTGCGGTTTTTGTTCATTTCAATTTTATTGTTTGGGTTTTATGCGGAATTAATTTCATTTGTTTGTTATTGTTGCCTCATTTTTATTTCATATATTTTTTTTTATTATTATTTTTCTTACTTTCGGGAATCGTGTCTAGGGCAATGTTCGAGCCAGAAAGTTTAGTGATCTTTGACTGATGGACAGCCCCAAAAGACGAGGCAATGAACGGAGTCTGTTCATCATCTCATCTATCTTTATGTTGTTCCCCTCTCTATCTGTCTTCCTCGCCCTTTCTTTCTTTCTTCTTGTCTACTTTGGCAGATGTGTCAGATGATTCGCTTAAGAGTCAAATCTTTGTGGGGATTATGAAATCATTTAGGCGATTACATAACGCCAAGGGACAGGGTACGAAATATAAATATAATAAATGTATTTTGTACATTTGTGAATAGCAAATGGGAATAACGCGCAAAACTTAAACATTGACTAAACTAAGCTGATAATCTTATACATATTTGTCGATGATACCAACAGATCATTAATAAATGTTGCGCTTTCATATTAATCTCAAAAAACATATTGAATATATTTTGGAATTCATAAGAACCTTCTTGATATTTCTCTAATGTCCCTAAAATATTTTAATTTTAATGTATACACTTTCAAAGGGGCTTTAACATATTTTAATGTATCGTTTTATCTATGCTAAATTATTTAAGTTGTGAATTAATACTATAAGTATAGCAAAGTATCTTGAAGATGAATTCCCTATGAAACGCTCTAAGAAACAGTTAATTTCAAAAGAATCAATGGTCAACTTGGAGTTTAAAGCGAATTTTGTGGACTATTTTTCTTGAAAACACTTTAAAATATTAGAATTATGATGTCTTACTCATATACAGGGGTGCTCAAAAGTATTTACACAACACTTAAAGTTAATTGTACTCGTAATTTGAACTTACTTCAGGAAAAAGTGCCTTTTTGGCAGTTTTCAAAAAATTATTAAAAATACTAGCAAAAAGATTTTTAAAAATTTTTTTTTGCAGTCACTATTTAAATTGTTTGAAGAAACTTTTTGCATCAAAACATTTTTTGTTTGAGACCCAGGAAAAAAGTCAAAAAAATTGACTTTTAGAAAAACTCAAATTTATCCATGGGTACTTAATGAGTTAAGGAAACTTTTGTATCATTTGAAAGGAATTCAAAAGACCTTTCCATTGATACCAAACTTTACATGAAGTAAGCTTAAATTACGAGTACAATTAACTTTAAGTGTTGTGTAAATACTTTTGACCACCCCTGTAGTTTGCATTTATGAGTGTATATACCAAAGTATGTACTAAAGCAGCGGTGGGCACAACAACAACAACCCTATTAAAGTCTACCTAAGTTGGGAGCAGCCGCTGCTCCCGGAGCCACTGCGTGCCCACCGCTGTACTAAAGTATACTATTCCACTGAACAGCAACCGGAAACTGCAGTAAATACATTTTCAGTTAATCGATCTTCCAACAGACTTAACAACTTTCGCCTCTTATGAAATTTTACATAAAAATCGGGAATTTGTTGTTTTTTTATTTGGTTTTTGGTTTTATTGGCAAAGTTAGTTCCTCAATTTTTGTCACCGCAAACGCATCCATCAATCAATCGTTGAGTGAGTGACACGCCCAGCAGCTAGATCTTAATTGCATATTATGCAACACCTTTTACACACACACACACACACACACACAATATACATATGTACAGCAGCAACAAGTAACTTTAATATTTTCTAAACTTCATGCGTATTCATTCGCCACTTACCCAAAAAAAAATACAACAACTATCCAAACTCTTGAAACACACAGCGAACCACATTAAAGTTGCCGCTGGAAGCGGTAACAACAAATGCAGCATTAATTGCGCTTACAACAACAATAACAACAACAGCAGCAGCAACAGTCGCTTCAGCCGCTTTAGTCGCAGCAACAACAACAGTCACGCCACGCCCATGCCGCCCCTTGCTACCGCCACCACCGCCAACAGCAAAGCGCCATTAATTGTGCTCAAACCAGGAACAACATCAGCAACATCGACAACAGCAGCAACTGTTGTTGTTGCAACTGCAGCAGCAGCAGCAGCAGCAGCGACGCCGTCGCCTTCAAAGCGTCGCAAAAATTTGCTATCACCGCTGCGCATTGTTGGTGTTGCTGCTGCTGCTGCCGTTGGTGTGGGCAATAATTATACGCCCACTGTGACGCCCCCGCAGGCAAGTCCACTGCTGAGCAGCTCCTCATCGACAACATCGCCACAAACATCGCCAGCGGTGCGCACCACCAAAGCGAGTCGACTGCGCGCCGCCGCGCTCGGTGAGTCTCAATCACAATCACAACAAAATCAATCACAACACACAATCCTGCCCCACATAAATTCCTCTCTCTCACTCTCTCTCTCTCTCTTTCTACTCACACCTGGTGTTGGTTTCCTGCTCAATGTGTAGTTGTCCCTATTTTTTTTTGTTTGTAGCAATTGTTTGTTTTATTTTTTGTTACTTAACCTTGCACTTGATAATCCAACTAACTGTCATTTCATGCTGTCTTCCCTTAAAAAAAAAATCCATTGCAACACCAACACAAAAAACCAGATCGCAAAAAGGAAGAGGAACAACAGCAGCAGCAACAACAACAGCAGCGTCAACGTTACAGCTCGCCCAGCTCCTCGATCCGCACCAGCTCGACGCCGCCGACACGACGGCTGAGCAGCTCGGAGCTATCGCCCAAAAGCAGCGCCGTCAGCGGCTTCAACTCGGAGCCCAGTGGCAACAGCTCGCGACTTTCTTCCGCACGCTCGGCTTCACAGCCGGCGGAGGCGTTTGTGGGCCTGGAGCGTCGTCCGCTGCTGCTGGCCAATGCCAATAACGTTTCGATGAAACAGAATCTCAGCGAGCTGCACTTCACCGGCGGCATCCTCAGTCCACAGCCCAAGGTCGAGTGTACGCTGCGCATGCGCCCCAGAAGCTCCACGCTATGCGCCGATGCGGAGAATCCTTTGGGCAGTGGTGCAGCGGGCAAAGCACGGGATAATCTAACCAATTTGCAGCTGAGTCCTGTGCAAAAGCATAAGAGAACTGTAAGTACATGTAACACGTTTAAAATTATGGTATTCAGAGCTATAATTACTTGTAATTACTTTGAAATTACTTTGAAATTAATTACTGGCAATTACTTTTAATTGCCAAATACTTTTTGAAAAAGTAAATAAATTGTATGTGAATTTGTTTAAGTAGATAAATTTACATTAATTTCTCGCAATTACTTTCATAATTCTTTGCAATTACTTCAACTACTTTTTAATTCTTTTCAAATTTAATAGAAATTTCTATGATATTATTAAATTTCAGTATTACAATTACAATTAATTTCGTAAATACTTACTTAATATTTACAAGGAATTCTAATTTCTTTGCAATTACTTAAAATTACAATTACTCTGCATGTTACAAAAATTTACAATTTACCAAAGTAATTTTATTGCAAATGGTTTCATTTACAATCCAATTGGCAAATTAATAACTTTGGTAATGACTTAAGTAATTGTCAGTAATTACAACTAAAATTTTACACTCACTCAATAAAGTTTGTTGCTAAACATGACTATTTTAACCCTTTTTCCTCCTTTTCATACAAAAAGTAGCTTTTAAGGAATTTTCAATAAATAATAAAAAATACTAGCGAAGAGATTTTTTAGAAATATTTTTTGCAGTCACTCTTAGAATTGTTTTTAAGAATTTTTGGGCATCAAAATATTTTTTTTAATCGAGAATCAAAGTGGAAAAATTAGACTTACAAAAATTCTAATTTTTCAATGGGTACTTAATGGATTAACGAAATTTTTGTATCATTTAAACGGAATTTAAATGAATAGAAGATTAATTTAAAAAATCTGCATCAAAAATTTGACAAACTAAGGGTGCATAGAAACTTTTTTGAGTAACTGTAGTTATGATAGCAATTGTAAATATTTTTGGAATAAATAATTGAACTACATTCAATTTAACATCATTACCATATTAATAACACAAGTAATTGCCAGTAATTACAGCTCTTTAAATACCTTACTTAATAATAATATAACTAAACTCTGGTCACATTCTTATTTATTTGCATACAGCCGGAAGCCTCGCCCTTGCCACGTCGCGCCGGCGATCGCGATAAATCGGCGAAACGTAAATCGAATTTGAATCGTTCATACAACGAGGAAGCCACCAAGGATGGCGGTAAGTGGTGCACAACCAACCACTGGGCGATGCATCTTCAGACCGATGACAGTGTGAGGAGCGGCATTAGCCAATTTTGGGACTGTCTGTCAAGCTTGATTGGCTACGTCTAGATTGCAACTGGGTTGCAACTGAATTGTGGCACAGTGTGGCGACTGAAGTCGATTGGAGAGTGTCATCATGTGGCAACAACAGCATCAACATCAACTGCAACTGCATCATTTTTATGTGTCATCCCACGAACACATCCTGCACATCCTGCGCATCCCAACCAGCTGTGTACAATATGTTAAACTGCAAACTGTGCCGCTCCTCCCACTGTTGTCATGCATGTGCCCCATGCCCAGTTTAAATTTAACCCAACTGAACATTATCCAACTAATTCCATTTCCATTCCTCTCTTGCAGATGAGGCGGCATCAACGCGTCGTCGACGACGTCGGGAATTGGGCATGGCGCGTCCATTGTTACCAGGCGATGGGGACGATGAATCGCTGCGTGAATTGCTGCAGTCGCCACAGAAGAGTTCGTGCAGTGAATCCACCACCACCTCCAGGTCGGAGTCACTGCGTCACCAGGCGCTGGGCATCAATCAAAAGTTCAATGAACGCACCAAAACGGAGCTGGCCGAGATTAAGAAAATTGCCGAACAGGCGCAGGCAGCGGGCAATGATCAGCCGGGATCAGAGTTGAAAATGTCACCGATACTGCGACGCAAGAGCACGGATGATGCACAGAGCTCGCCACCTGCGCCCAATCAGATCGTGTCCATACTGAAGAAGAAGGAGCAGGCGTTCGGGGAGTGCAACTCGAGTGCCTCGAGCAACGCCTCGCCCGTGACCTTCTCGGCCAATGTGCTGGACACACCGCTCGCCGGCAGTCGCAGCAGCAGCAGCGGCAGCAAGCGCCAGGGCATCCTCAAGAAGCGTTCCAGCCTGGACGAGTCACGCTACTATTCGCGCTCCCATTCGCCGGATGAACGGAGCATTCTGATCAAGTCGGCGCGTCGCAATTCTCTGGAGGAGGCGGGACTTTCTCTGAGTCCCGGCCTCCAGGCACAGGCACATGGCATCCTCAAGCAGAGCAGCTATGACAGCAGCAAGAGTGACGGTTGCCCCTCGGCCAATGAGTGCCAGCCGCATAGCATACTAAAGAAGAAAGATTCGTTGTCAACGCCATCGGATGGGGGAGGAGCGGGTGGAGGAGGAGGTCATGTGTCCAAGCATGTATCCATCTCGCAGGCTGTGACTTTGGCTGCCGCTGAGCTGGCGGCTCACGATGGACTCGCTGGCATCGAGGATGCAGCAGCAGCAGGTGGCAGCATGGAGGAGCATGAGGGGATCAGGCCGATCCTCAAGCAGGAGAGCACCTCCAGCGAGGAGGCAGCACGTCCACCCAAGCCCATATTAAAAAAGAAATCCTTTGGCGAGGCGGATGAGCATGAGATGATTCGTCCCATTCTGAAGGGCAGTCGCAAGAGCAGCCGCGAGGAGTTTGATCTAACTGGACTGAGTCCGGATGCCAACAACGATAACGTTGCGTCCATTTTAAAGACGGATTCGCCGTCCAAGCGACGCTCCCTGGGCTCCACTCAGGAGGAGGAAGAGAGCTCGAGTAGTTTGTTGAAGAGACGCACACGCTCCTTGGAGCGTCAGGATGCGGCACCAGGGATGGATTTGGCTGCCGCCTTGGATGCCATTACCAATACCAATACCAATGCACAGGCACCTGCACCTATCCAGGCACCTGCACCCGCCACACCCGTTGACTTTGTGCCCAACTCATCGAGTATTTCGGTTGCGGAACGCATTAAGCACATGGAATCGCTATCGACGCCACCCGATGCATCCCGCACCGCTGGCGGCTTCGGTAACGCCATCAACAGCAGCTGGGAGTCGCCGCTGCAACAGACGCCGCACTCGCTGCACGACTCGGACTCCGGTGCTGCGCCCAAGCTGCTCAAACCGAGTGTTCTGCGGCGGGATCTGTACAGGGATCGGTACAAGACGCAGCCGGTGACGAACGAGGAGAAGAGCTTGTAAGTAAAAGATCAGGGCTGAATTTATATAATTATACAAATGAGAGAAGCTTCTCTCACTCTCGTACTCATTCTCTTTATTCCCCTGAGAGTCTCTCCCTCTAGCTGCATCTCTTTCTGACTAAGAGTATATTCTGCTCTTTGATTGTCTTCCCTTTTCACTAAGTAACTCTCTCTGACTCTATTGTCATACTTTCTCTTTATCACTCTTTAGGACAGCGGTGGGCACAAAATCTGAATTCGGGAGCACAACAATAACTAGCGCCAAATAGGCAGAAAAATAGTTGGGAGCAGTAGCTGCTCCCGGAGCCACTGCGTGCCCACCGCTTATAAGGATATCAAAGTTGTTCTCCTATTGTATCCTTCTCTGACATAGTCTCTTATTCTCCGGTTGTCACTATTTTGGACATTTATTTATTTATTTATTTATTTAAAAAAGCAAACATTGCTGCCTCTAATTAATACATAGATGAAACATGTTCAATAGATATTAATATTAATAATTACAATAGATATAACAATATTAAAAGTATATATAAAGAAAAGAAAGCCTAAAAGAATTACAATTTTAGTCTAATAACACCACCGACACGTTGGGGGAATTTTATTTGCCAGTCCGGCGAGCTATGCCCCTATTCACAGACAAGGACTGTCAGTGGCGTTATTAGAGCCTAATTCTGTATAGAAAGAGAAGCATAATAAAGTTAGGAAAAGAAAGAAGAATTAAAAAATAAAAAACATCAATAAAATAAAGTAAATAAAAATAATAATAATAAAATAAAATAAAAATAAATAGAATAGACTTAATATATAATTAAAGCTAGAGTAAGGATGAAAAATGCAACCCGATGGGGGAAGTTTGTTAGCCGGTCCGGCAAGCTATGCCCCTGGTCACAGCTGGGGTTGGTTGCAAGTTTCATAGGAAGTAGAAAAATATACAATGTATAGATAGAATAGAGAAGAGTATGAGAGAGAGTAATGAAATAAGATAAAGACAGAAATGGAAGTGAAAAACACTCAGTTAGAATTGGACAGAAGCCAACCTGAGATGGGAGAGAATAGAAAGCTTAATAGAAGATAGAGATTGTTTCGAAGAGAACACATGAAAAACAGAGTTATAGCAGGTGCATAAGACGCGAAAAGGATTGTGCAAAGCATAATCAGTGGTGCAAGTAGGAAGTAATAATGGAAGATAGTTTCTAGTACGCCTACAAGGAACAGAAAAGTTAAGACGACTTAAAAGAAAAGAGGAATCTATGTCGCCATTAATTAGCTTATGTATAAAAACTACACTAAGAGTTTTTCTACGATCAGATAGTGAAGGAAGGACATATCTTTCTCTTTTTCATTCTGATTGCCTTTTAAGAGTTCTTTCTCAAAGTCTGACTTTTTCTTGGACGGATATTTTTCCCTGCATTTTTCCAAAACTTTTTTAAAAGTTCTCTCTTTGCCCCTTAAACTTATCGCTATCCTTGATTTAATATCCGTTTCTCTCTCTCTCTCTTTGTTGTTTTACTTTTCTCTTTATATCCTTGACTGTTGCTGCTATTATTCATCTTTTACTATCCTTGATTTTATTTCTCCTTACTTTTTTCGCTTTGACTGCATCTTTTATAAACTTTCCTTCTCTCTGATTACTATAATCTGCCTGTCTTTGCCACAATTATTTCTGTTTCCATTATTTTATCCCTATCTCTCTTTCCCCCTTCTCTCTTTCCCTTTAATCTCTCACTCCTCTTTGAGCTGTCTTACTGTCAGCTTCTGTTGAGTTTTCATTCATACGCTTCGCTGGCAACTGATTTTTCACTGCAGAATTATTCATGGATTATTTTTTGCTGTATTATTTGTCATATCTGCCAGACGCCAAGTGCCACGCCCCCACAGCGCCCACACTATAGCTGTCTCGCTCGCATATGGCATATGAAATTAGTGTTTTCGCTGTCCAGTTCAGGGTTATTTCCCCATTATTATTATCTTAATCATCATCATCATCAACATCTCTTCGCCGTGACAGCTTCCGTCGCACTTCGCTGAGCACTTAACAAATTTTGTTAGTTTTGCAACTATACAATAAAAAAAATGTGCAACAAATATTTTATACTTTTAAAAAAAATAAAAGACTAAAAGATTCTACTTCTTTTTTTTAAATAGGATCGTTTCTAGTCCCATCAAAACCATATAAAGTCAAGTGCCAAAGCTCATTCAATTGGCTTGTCATAAATTGTATTTCACTTTTCTTGACTATTTTTGTTTTTGTTTTTATTAGCCTTCAGTTGTTGTTGTTGTTGCCGTTGTCACTTTAAGCCGCTTATTGCTTACCTAATTACCTGACTGACTATTGAGGCCAACAACAACAACAACAACTAGACTCTTAGTAATGCCTGCAAATAACAGCAGAAGGTCGTTCGCTTGGAACCCCTTTCTGAGTGGTTCATTTGGTTGGGTTGTCAGTGGTTTCCTTGAACCAATCATATTGTTAAAATGGGAAAATGTTTTATCAACACTTTGTAGTTTGAATGTTCAATTCAAAGCCCTTTTCAATTTCCGCCCCATCATATCTTGTTTTTTTTTTAATGTAGTTTATTTTTGGCTCAAGAACTTGACCTGCTTGTTGCTATCATTTTGGCAATTAGTCTCTACACGCCCAACTCTCACCACGCCCTCTTTTATTTTTTGTGTGTTTGAACCTGTTCACTCGATCATTTCTGCGAATTTCAGACGGGCACGCTCGTAAACCTAGTTTCCAGCTAAATTTGGCATGTTTTCGGTATCTATTTTGGCCAACTTAGACTCGAGTCTAGACCCGGCACCTTCCGTTGCCTTTAGTAAAGTGAGGTGGTGAGTTCGCTTAACGGGGTTTTCATGTCAGCATTCATTTTATGTGCTATTTGGCTTATTTTTGTATATGTATTACGATGCGTCTGTTTTGTTTCGCCACTCCCGGCTAAGAAAACAAAGGCTCGTTCTGGTTATTTCTACGAGTATTACGAGTATGATACCCTGACAACTTGTATCTGAATTGGGTATAACAAATAGTAAAGAGGTTTAAGGTAGTCAAATGTTGTAACTACTTAAAATGAGAGAGTATATGAGCTAAATGAGTTTTCTATTTTTATTCTTAAGAAAGTAAACTTAATTTCAAATTGTATATTATTTTCCAGTCTCCACCAAACCAATTGTTGAATATAGGCGAATATTGTTAATCCTATGCTACGAAATATTGAGTAATAATATCTTTAGGTATTTATTACATTTACTGAAAATTTCATAAAGTTTGCTTAAGAAATACAAAAGTTAAATTGTTTGCTGTAGAAATTAAAGATTATATCTATAAATATGATATTTTTAGTTATTTTTCTTGGTCCTAACCATTCTTCTTAATAATACGATGCACTTAATATATGTCTACAGGGTACCTACAAGTCGTTTATGCTCATTATCAGCATTCTTACCTGCTTTTTTATACGCTTTTCGCACTCTCCCACATTTGCATGCACCGATTCGGTGCATTGTCAATAAGATTGTTGTTTTCTTTGTACGTTTACCATTGTGGCGCGTAATTTATGCTATCCGTAGTTGCAGTACCTCCTGAAACGGTTCGGTTTGGCTCGGCGGTTAGGGTGGCACTGGGGGGGGTGCCCCAAGAGGGTTTTTTCAAATTGGTACTGCTGTGGACGTGTTGAATTCAACGTTGCATTCAGTTGGTTGCCGCATTCGGACGCGTCCAGAGATACATGTTTTAACTGAGTTCGGTTGTTCGTCATTTCAATTGTTGCTTGTCGGTTGTCAAGGGTTAAGACCTCTTTCATAATTTTTCATGTTGTTCCAGCGACAATACGGCGAGAAAATGTTTGAAGCGTATATCAGAAAACGGTAAATAAACACACAAAAAAGCCATAAAAAGTCACCAACTAGTCGATAAATGCGTCATTGAATGGTTTACATGTAGGTGCGATGAGCCGCATTTTGATAGCCAATATTAAGGTGACATAAGTCAGATAACGCTAACAGTCTAGTGTTGTCACTACCTCTTTATACACTTTTATAGATACCTATAGTCTATAATCTATACGATCTGGCGGTGGTAGAACAAGTGAGCAAAGGAATGCAGAGATTAGATAGTTGAGTATGTTCTGATTGGATTCTACATGTGTTCTTTAGTGTCAAATCATGTTACAATCTTTCATTTGTTGGATTTTTCAACACTTGTTTAAGGGAGATAGCTCTACAAATTAAAATACTTGGGTTGAAATGTTTCATTAATGAAATTTCTTAAACAAAATGTAGAGATAGATGCAAAGCAAATTATTAAAGAGCAGAATATCTTTTCCCTTTCCTTAATTTTTTGACAACACGCGTAGAAGGAAAATTTTAATAATAAAAATAACAATTTATTTTTTAAAATGAAAAACACCGGCCTTACTGACCTGAAAAATAACTATCAACACTTTTTAAACACTTTTGAAAAAGATTAAGAGCTAATGTCAGTATGAACTTGAACTGCTTGTGAATTATATAAGAGTTTTATTTTTAAAGGGCTTACCAATAGGGTTAATCAATTGAAAATTAGTTCTTTAATGGATGTTGATAAGATTAGTTTGATTATACATAAATCACTGATACGACTGATAATTGCATAAAAAACTAGTTATACTCGTTAGTTAGATGGTATTGTTACCTAACGTATCAGTAAATATTATTAAATATTTCGTAAGCTAGTATATTTTTTTTTTTCACCAAGTTACCAAGCACTTAAATCAGTTAGCAGGATTTATATGGTGAAGTATCAGGCTTATCACATAAGAGTGGATAGTTAATACTTCTATCAAGAGTTCTATATCATCACAAATTGTGCAAACCACATTGACCCACTCTGTTCATAGCAAAAAAAATTGCTCTTCTTTTGATTTCCGCTTCTCTTCATTTTCAAGTAGAGAAAGAAAAGCCGCAAAGGAAAATGAAAACGACATTTTGAAATTGTGGAAATACAAATAGAGGAAAGAAATAGCGTACCGAAAATAAATATACACACATATCTCCCTCTCTATCTCTTGTTCGTTCTCTCGCTTCCTCTCTCTCTTTCTCTCTCTATGTGTGTGTGTGTAAAGCATAGGCAATAAAAAGAAAACAAAGCTGAAAATAATTTAAATTTTGCTCTGGCCGGTTACGGCAGCGACGCCGACGCTAGCTGCGACGCCGACGCCAACTGCGACGCTGACTGCGACGTTGATCGTCGGCTCTACTTGCCGCTCGCTTTTTTTGTTGTTTGTACAAATTTTTGCGCTCAGTTGCTCGCGATCGCCTTTTCAATTTTCACGTACGCAGACGGCGAATTTTCAAAAATTTCGGTTTTTATTTTCGAAATCGGTAAAATTCTATTTTGAAAAAAGTTTCAATCTATGTATCTGTGAAGTGTCGTCATTATCAAACGAAAACAGAATAAATAGTGAATAGAAATTGAAAAGTAACAGAAATATATCAAATCTATTGCCGCCTGCCTCTTGGCAACTGATAAGAGATAAAGAAATAAAGGTAAAAATACAACAACAAATATCGACAACGCGCCACGTTCTACAAGATACTCGTAACCGTCGTCAGTTGCTTTTCGAGCCGGTTATCGGACAGTTCATTTAGAGACAAAGTGAAAAAGAGAGAGAGAGAGAGGGAGAGAGGGAAACGAGTGTTCAAATAGGTAGCGGAAAATCCAACAATAATAATATAATGAAAATGTGTGTTAAAAACCATGGAAAAATCTATGGTTAATTATATATATGAGGCCATTTCGTAATGCTGCTAAAAATAAAATGCATGGAAAATGTGCAGCCAAATGGAAATCCATACAATTATTTACGTATTTACCAAGTGCCAATTGTGCAAAATTCGCACAAAAATTTATAAATATATATCTTTATATGTATATACTCAAAACAAAAAATACGAGCGTCATAAAACCATAAAAAAGAGCTATAAATATAATATAATTTTTGTGTCATAAACAGTGAGAATATTCGCGGCAGTGTAAATCAAAAAAAAAAAAATAACAACATAAAAAACAAATGGAAATGTCACTAGAAAAAGCTATATACAATGTGCTCTATATATACACACACAAATGCCGTAGTACAACACAATTTTAGGCCGCAACTGTTTGACTTTAATCACAATTTTTTATGTGCGCCCATTTCGATATTTGTTTCTCTAAATAAATAGAGGATTCTATAAGTTTTTTACGAGCTGTGTAACGCTTGAAGCGGACACATTTCTTATTTGAATTTCATATTGACCATATGTAAATTTGATGACTACAAAGCACATATGTATGTATTTGAGTCAGAGTGATTCAATTTACTATATTATAAAACTTAATACAAATTTTTGACTCAAAAAAACTTTTAAAAATAACGTTGCTATGTATTCTATATATTCTAACAAGGTTTCATCAAAATTTAAATATTAAATCATTTAGTTTTCAAATGAATAAACATTAAAAAATTTAAGATCTTGTTTGAAACTCAACTTCAAGAAAATTTGAGAAAATGAGATTTTAATCGAAGACCTAAAGATACAATCTTTAAAGAGTATCAAAACTGCAACACTCTGTAAAACTCAGTTTTTTTCTGTTTTTTTTTTTTTTGGCGTTCATTGCGGCTCTTTCAAAAATAGATCGTTCACTTTTTGAAAATCCAATTAGCTGCATTTTTTCCTTTATAGTTCAACTTTATTTTTAGTCTGTTCTTTGCACTGCATAAAAAAAATGCGGTTAATGTTTTGTTTGGCTGATAAACAAACAGAAAATATAAAATTGGAATTGGAAATACCAAATTGAAATGAAATAAGTAACAGCAGCAAATAAAAAATATTTAAAGCAAAACTGATGACTTACAGATTTCACTGCGAAACAAAACTCATTTGCAGCTAATCTATGGATTGTGTTGATTGCTCGCAACTCAACTTTTACCTTTGGGGGGGAGATTGTCAATCAAAGAGATGCAGCGTTAACAAATTTCACCTGTGTAATTAAGGGAAAAAAAAACAAAAAGATGTTGCCTATAATTATGATTGCCGCTAACTGCGCATTGTTTAGCAACGAGAGAGAGGAGGAGAGAAGGAGAATTGTTAAAGCTTATAAAAAACACAAAATAAAACCTAACTTAATTTTCCTACGTCTGCAGCTTTAAAGCCAACTCCACGCCCTTTGACATCTCGGCCACGTCGGCTTTCAAGCCCACCAAACCGTTGGATATTCGCAACGGTTCGCAACAGCAACAGCAACAACAACAACCGCTAATCTCGCCCATCACTGGACAACCGCTGAGCCACGTTCCCGCCCCGCTGCTGCTCTCCTCATCCACAAATTCAGGCGCCGGCGCCTCGTTCCGTTTGGCGCGCAGTTCCACGCAGCCGCTGCAATCGCCGCGCGTTGTTCATTTGGCCGCTCAGGGCCAGGGCAGCAGTGCCACGCCCCCAACGTCGCTAACGCGCCAGCAATCGATAAACGATAACAGTGTCAGTCTCAGCGAACAATTGACCCTGTCCGTGGGCAACGACAGCGAACGCATCTTTGAGATGTCCGGCCTGGATGATGACTCTGCCATACAGTCGCTGGGCGACAATGCATCCAGCACAACAGCAACAACAGCAACAACGACCACACAGTCGACAGGTGGGGCAGGTGTGGGTGTGGCACGCAGCAGCAGTGTGAGAGCACGTGCCAACATGTTCCAGCAGCTGCAGCAACAGGAGCAATCGAATCGCAGCCGAAGGGAGACGGCAGGTGGAGAGACGTTGCCGTTGTCGCAGTCGCGTTCATTTGCCAGCCGACAAGGTGAGTCTGAAAGTTAACTTTAATTCTGAACAACAACGTGAATAATATGATAGAAATTAGCATGAAGGCATTAATTTAAATAGGGAACTTGCCAACTACATATGTACAATATATTCGCCAGTAGAGCAACGATGCGTAACAACAACAATATCAACAACAACTACAACAACAACTACAACAACAACAACAACAACTACAACAACAACAACAACAACTAGAGACAGTTGTGCAAACTAGTTGCGTTTAGAGTTGTTGCTTTTCATTCAGTTAAAACTTTCAACTAGTTCCAAAAGAGCCGGTTCTTCAGGCCAAATGGCATTTAAATTAGTTTAACATTTGTAAACTAAATTTTAAGAGTTGTTCTTTTGTTTAAACTTGGCGAACTATTTGTATACTAAATACCCTACGTTCTTAAATATTTAATAAAAATAGTTCAAGCTAGTTCTTGTAAAAAAGACAAGATTTAATATTTTGGATTATTTAAGACTTAATTTAATGATGACTATAACAAAATTCGATTGAACCAGTTTATTAAAATACTCTCAAGAAAACCGCATAATATATGTACCTCAGGGAAGTAGGTATATGTTAATGAAGTTATTCCAAAAATAATAGATGTACTTTTAACAAAAAAGATTCTTAAATTTATCTTCTATTATTCATTTAAATTCGGTTTTTTGAATTTTTGTAAAGTCTACTTTTCAACTTTTTTCCGCGGACTCAAACAAAAAATATTTTGATACAAAAAAATTTTTCAAACAATTCTAAGAGTGACTGCAAAAATCAATTTTGAAAAATCTCTTCGCTAGTATTTTTTATGACTCTTTAAAAATTTCTAAAAATTAATATTTTAACATATTTTTTTCTCATTTTCATACAAAAAGTGGACTTTTGCAGTTTAGTTGCCTAACCTAGAAAGTAATTGGATTAAAAGAATTTTTATTATTTTTTTTTATTATTTTCAATAAACATTTTTGGTTTTTGAGCTAATAATGCTAAAATATTCTTTCTTGTTAACAAAATATCTTGTATAGTTTTCAAATCAGAGTCTAAAGAGCTTATGTGTTAACTACTTAATTAAAAACTTTATATTAGGTCTCTCTGTAAATTTTAAATAACTACACCTTGGCTCAGTGTAACTAGTTCACCGCTGTGGAACCAAAGAGCGCAGCTCCAAGTGTTAACCGCATTAAAAGAAGATTCCGCTTTAGGTTTCGGTCTGGTCAGCACGACGCAGCGTCAATGAACGCTCAATGGACGACACTTTTTAACTTATTTTTGCTAACTTTGTGTTGGAAATTGAGTTGTTGTTGTTACAGTTGTTGTTGTTAGACTGGTGCCATTATGGCCCGGCATGCTTGTTGTCCAAGTTAATAAGCTGTAAAATGTGTGTCACTTGCCCCACACACTCCTCCCTTTCTTACCCCTGTTCCCCTCTTTTCCCACACTATGCACTTACAGTCTGGTAATCAAAAACTAATTGAGGTTTCTGTTGGGTAACATTTGCACTGGTGCGTGGAGAGAGTGTTAAGGTTAGAGAAGGGAACTGAAGATTTGAACAAGAGAGGTGTATAGGAGTACAGGAGTAGAAGTAGTAGGTGTATTGAGCTGGCCACTTGAGTTTAGATTAGATTAAGTAGGCATTGTTATTAGTATGTCAAACAACAGAGCTATACGTGTTTTGTCACAAATAATTCATTAATATTTACATTTTTTTTTCATACAACAAAACAATAATTGAAGAAACAATGGATCAAGTTGAAAGTACACAAATAGTTTTTACTGAAAATTTATCGTCGAAAATTGTGTTCCAGATATTATTGGATCTAGACTATACCAATCGTAAGTAGCGGAGAAAGAGGTTAAAGAAAAGAAAAAAATTTTAAAAATTAATTAGAGTTCTTTTTCTTAAGTTTATTAATAAATTCGAGTTATAGAAGTATGAGTTATGGAAGTTCAATATCTTTATGCTTGGATAGATCTGGATATATAGGAATTTCTTTTATTAAGGCTCTCGATTTACAGCAGTATCTTTAGAAGACTTAGAAGAAGGCTTCTTTAGAGCATTCTTGAGTGTTAGAATCTTAAGTTGAGTAGAAAGGGATATTTGGATGACATCCACGATATTGATAGATTTTGATAGAAAGATAGCAACTTCTGTAGAGTTTTATACGTATCAGCGGTGGGCACAAAATCTTAAGTCGGGAGTACTTCAACAACTACAACAACTTCAACAACTTCAACAACAATTTTGTTTATGACGGTTATACATTTTTAGTGTCAATGGCAAGCTGCTCCTGTTGTTTTTACCTTGCTCGCGAGTCTTGTGTGCGTTTTTGTTGTTGTTGCTAGCTTGCTTGCGAGTCTTGTGTCCGAAATCAAGGCGTCGAAATAAAGCTGGGAGCAGCCGCTGCTCCCGGAGCCATTGCGTGCCCGCCGCTGTTTTATATGATATAATTGATCTTTAATTAAATAGGTTAATTTTGATCTGAATGTAACTAAATAATACTTATTTAATCTAAAAATAAAACTCCTTAACGTCACTATTTTAGATATATTTCTAACTTTTCGCTTTCTTCTCTTTTGCAGCAACTTCTCGCCACTCGCCGCCTCCGTCGGCAACGCTCGGATCGCCGTCAAACGATGAGCCGAGCACGCCGAATACGACGCAGGATGCAACCGATGCGGACTTTGGTGAGTAACACATATGTGTAAACAAAGAGAGGCAGAGCAGAAGAGAGTAAAGCATTACAAGCACTCTCTTCATGCGACAACTCTCTTAAACATTTACGTATCATTTGTGTTCTCTCTTTTGTTTTGCGCGAATGCAATGCACGTTATGCACACAATTGGCATGCGAAACATAGATAAAGAATCTATAATATTTCAAATAATAATTGAATGTTGTTGTTCTTATTGTTGTTGTTATTGTTGTTGTGACTGTCTTCAATGTGAAGTTTAAGATATAATTTCTTGAGTTGTTGCTGTTTCTTCAGTTGCGCTGCGCTTTGACTAATTTAAAATTTGCATCATGTAACCAATCAAAATTATTGCCACGTTCAATTAAACAATTGGCATATAAAATGAAAAATATAAAAATATTTATAAAAAATAAAAAATATGCAAGCACGCAAAATTGCGCAATGCAAGCAAAGCATAAAAAAAGGAAAAGAAAAATGAAAAGAAAATATCATAATAAATACTAAAGCATTTTTCTAATATTTTTCATGGCATGAATTTGGTTTAGTTATTGTTTTTTTTATCTTTCTAACAAATAATTAACTCTTTGTTGTCGTTGCCGCATGAACAACAAATAAAACGAATTTGGTTGTTTTAACACATGTTTTATTTATGTAATTTACGAGCCTCACGTGAGTTTTATTATTAATTATTCGAAAACTTATTTTGGCTTAGTTTTCTTACCCTTTTTCATTGAATTTTCCACACACATTTCCAGTGAACTGATTTTAAACGTTTATGAATATCTTGGTCTTATTTTTAAATGAGTTTCAGATCGAAGCATCCGCTTAGTTGCTTTTAAATATTGTCTTATATAAATTGTTATAATGATATGTGGGCGTTTCCTCTATTTCCGCAGCTGGCGATAACATGTGTCTTGACCTTGATAAAAATAAGCATAGAAAATTAATTAGTTACACATAAAAGTTGTTTTTTATTGTTAGAAAATTAGTCATCATTTAAAGTTTACTGATTAGATGATATGCTGTTTTAGATTTTTACAAGTCTAAAAGTTCTGTGAACTGTGATGATCGATTGTATTTTAACTACTTATAAGGAATTTTTGGAATTTCCATAAATCTACGCTCTATATAAGAAAATTAACATGAACCATAAATATTACGCATATCGTTTAAGATTATTTAATGTTGATTCAACAAATGAATAAACATAACCACAAGAAATAATATAAATTCAATTTATGAGTAACTAAAGAAATAGCTTAACGAGCAGATAAATAAAACATGGATTTGTGTAGGGTATAATAAACTAAGACGATGTTTAATATTGATTCGCCAGAATGCGTTTCTGATGCTAAAGGTTCTCCCTTGGGTTTGTCGAAAATTCAAAATTATAAATCCTTAAATTTTAGCTAGAAATCAACTTTAACTTTTCACAACTTTGTCAAAACTTGACCGATTTCAATGCGGAATGTCAATGTGGTCAATATGTGGCCTCTTCAAAATTTCTATAATTAAATTTTGTTCATTTGAAAATTGAAAATTTCTTTGAAAATTTTTCGATATTTTCAATTATTTCAATCTCCCACAACTTTGTCAAAACTTAGCCGATTTCAATGCGGAATGTCAATTTAATCATTATTTTGCATCTAAATTCATTTTATAATAAAATTTTGTTCACTTGACAAATTAAAATTTTTTCGAAAATTTTCGATATTTTCCATACCTACCCCTTGACAGTTTTTCAAACATTTCAATCTCCCACAACTTTGTCAAAACTTGACCGATTTCTATGCGGAATGTCAATTTGATCATTATTTGGCATCTAAATTCATTTTATAATAAAATTTTGTTCACTTGACAAATTAAAATTTTTTTGAAAATTTTCGATATTTTCCATACCTACCCCTTGACAGTTTTTCAAACATTTCAATCTCCCACAACTTTGTCAAAACTTGACCGATTTCTATGCGGAATGTCAATTTGATCATTATTTGGCATCTTAATTTATTTTATAATACAATTTGGTTCACTTGACAAATTAAAATTTTTTCGAAAATTTTCGATATTTTCCATACCTACCCCTTGACAGTTTTTCAAACATTTCAATCTCCCACAGCTTTGTCAAAACTTAACCGATTTCAATGTGGAATATCAATTTGATCATTATTTGGCCTCTAAATTCATTTTATAATACAATTTGGTTCACTTGACGAATTAAAATTTTTTTCGAAAATTTCGATATTTGCCATACCTACCCCTTGACAGTTTTTCAAACATTTCAATCTCCCATAACTTTGTCAAAACTTGACCGATTTTAGTGCGGAATGTCAATTTGATCATTATTTGGCCTTTAAACTCACTCTGCCTTTAAATTAAGTTCATTTGGAAAATTTAAATTTTTCGAAAAATTTCGTAAAATTTCCAAATCTACCTTTTGACAGTTTTTTAGATTTTTTATCAATTTCTCACAACTTTATCTAAACTTAATCGATTTCAATGCAGAATGTCAGTCTAAAAATGTATCAAAATGTTACTCATTTGGAAAACTTAGTTTTATCCAAAGCTGTCCACTTTTTCCATACTTTTACCCCTTGACACATTTTCAGCACTGAATTCAACAAGGCTTGATTCATCAATCCTTATAGGGTATTCACTCTTTATTGTACTTTATTCATAAGCACTTGTGCAGCTAATTCAGTTGACCAGTCAACTCTAATCAGTAAACAGTTTGTGTATTTCACTCGCAATTCAACAACTCATTCTGCGGTTTTCTGCAGTCTACAGTCCTCTCTCTGCCCTATGAACGGAGAGTTTCTTCGTCGTATTTAGTAGCCAACAAAGCGTTTGACAATAAAGAAGTTATCAATAGCGATGAAAGAAAATCGAAAGCTTCGCATGAAAATGAAAACCAGCTGCTAAACTGACTAAAAAAAGATTGTGTACAAAGAGAACGAATAAAAGAATCAGCTGCGCACAAAAGCCAAATGACAATAAAAAAAAAACACAATTTTTATAGATAAATTTTAATAATACAATATAAAAGTTTGCTTTAACAAATGCGTCGTTCAACTTTCTATGGGGGCAGCTGCAACAATAACAGCAGCAGCAGCAGCAACTGAGGCAGAGGCAGAGGCAAAGAAAGCAGCGAGATAGGCATATTTATTAGAAGAGTTGAGTTTAGTTGATAAATGTGAGCGCAGAGCACAAGACGCAGCGACAACAACAACAACAATTGCAGTACTAAATAAATGTATTGTTGATAAAAAGCGCGTTGCGCAGTTGCCACTTGACACTTGTTGAAGCAGCAGCAACAGCAGCAACTCAAGAGAAACAACAACAACAATATTAAATAATTATAATAAATAAAGAGTGAGAGAGAGAGTTTGCAAAAGGATGCGTAAGTGTGTTTGCCACAGTAAACACTCGACATGTTGGACTAATCCCCTTTTCCCTTTCCACTCAGAACCCTCATCGTTGTCGCTGGCCGAGCGTCTTGCATTTTTCAGCAGCCTCTGCGAGTCGTCGTCAGGTGGCGCCACAACGCCAACAACATCGGCGCCATCTGGCGGTCGCTTTTCGAGTCGCGCCAGCAGCTGCGCTTCGTCCTCGCGCAGTCCGCCCTACAACTCCATGGAACGCACGCCCTTTGCTGGCAGCAGCAGCAACAGCAGCAGCAGCAGTTGCAACATCAACAGCAGCAGCAACAGCAGCAACACTTGCAACAGCAGCAGCAACAATGTCACGCCCACACCCATGGAATGTACGCCCAGTTTGCAACAGGAGGAGTATGAAGAGCTGCCAACAACACCTTCACCACAGCAACAACAACAAGAAGAGGAGCAGCATATGGAATTGGAACAACACAATGGCTTTATTGAGCTCAGACGCTCGGCAACAGCGCCGCCCGCAGCAACAGCAACAATTGCAATGGATACAACAACGATAACAGCACCGCTGCTGGCAACAAACTCATTGACAACAGCAGCAACACCGACAACACGTCGCCTCAAGCTGCGCACAGTGGGCAAATTGGTGTTGCCCGACACATTTTTGAGTGATCGCAACAACAACAACAACAGCAACAAGCATAACAACAACCATCGCAACAGTTGCATGGCACGCATTCAAACATTGGAGGACATACACATATCGATGGGCGTGCGTACCATTGGCAAGATCAAGTCGCCCTTTATCGAGCAGCAGCAGAAGGAGCAACAGCAACAGCAGCAACCACAACAGCAACAACAAGACAACAAGTCCATGAAATTGGACTATAAATCGTTGCCCAGCAGCAACAATCACAATGACAGCAGCGATGATGCACAAAGCTCTGATTCGGGCAAAGAAAACTGTGCGGCCAATCAGCAGAAGCAACAGGTGCAACAACAGCAGCAACAGCAGCAGCAACAACAGTTGCAACAACAGCACTTTACACAGAAGCTGCCACAAGCTGCATCAGCAACTGTTGTCAATCGTCGTCACACCACTGAGCTGGGCGGTTCCGTCTCTGCCACTGCCACCTGTGGCATCAACAAGAATCGCTCTTCCAGCCACGTCGATGAGCGTTTTGCCAAATACTTTGGCCTCAACGAGAGCTACAGCACAGTAACAACAACAACAACCACAACGACAACAACGTTGCACAAAGCACAATCCGCAGGTCCACCGGAGGCGCTCAATGAGCATGTGCGTCTGCCAGCGCAACTGGCCACCAATGGCAGCAGTGGCAACATCAGTTTGGTGCAAAAGCGACGCGAGCTGCTTAAGAGAACACGCGCCATGTCGCTGGAGACAACGGGCAGTGCGAGCAGTGTCAGCAACAGTTCGTCGAGCAGTCTGAAAAGGGCGCATTCACCTGTGAATGTGAATGTGAATTCGATTCGTGGCAAATTGTGCATCGCCAGCTTTGAGGATATTGTCATCACACCGGATGAGTTGCATGCAGCGGGTTTGGAGTTTAAGCGTTTGTGTGGCGAAATTCTGGGCACATGAGACAAATACACACAGACAGAGAGAGAAAAATTGTAAATTTTTTGGCATTACCTTTTTGAAAATTTCACAAATTTTTCGACAGTAACGACATATTTCTATCGATCTATCTAAAATCACTTTCTCAAATTTGGATTTAGCAATGTAGATACAAAAATTGTTGCGCTCTCTCGTAATTTTTTTCAGTGTGCGCTCAATGTGATTTGTGTGATAGAGCGAGATAGAGCGCTCTCTCGCGCTCCCTCTTCCCCCCTACAACATATATACAATATATCCAAAAAAAGGAAAAGAAACGAAAACGAATGAAAAAAAAACACAATAAATATAATGAATGAAATATGAAAACAAAAATAAAAATATATAAAAAATATACTGATAAAAATAACGCAAATACGCAACGACAAATTTGATAATAATTTTTTTGCTTATAGTAGACATTGTAATTAATCCTGCTACTTTTTATTTCAGCCTACAATATCTTTAAATCTATATACGATATGAATATCCAGTTAACAGTTATTAATTATTATGTTTGTTTGTGCAACTACATTTCGTGCTTATTTATGACTTTTAATTAATATTATTTAAAGCTAAACGAATTGTACCTTAAACGGCATTATTATCATTATCATTATCATTACCATTATTATTATAATTATAAAAAAAAATATATTTAATTATCATAATTATTATTGTAATATTTAATTATGCAAATTGTTAAACATTAAAAAATAAAACGAAGATTTGTGCTAAACTGAAGCGTGACTTATTTCCAATACACTGTTAGTCAAATAATTGTTTTGACCAACTAATAAAATTAATATTTTATTTTATTTTTCAAGATTTTATGAAATGAATTTTAATTGTAAAAATAATTGTTTTTACCATATTATAAATTAAATAATATTTTATTTTCTTTTTCAAGATTTTATGAAACGAATTTTAATTTAAAAAATATGTGAATTTTGTAATTTATTTATTTATTTACAAAATTAGACAGAATATATAATATTAATTTTGTATTTTATGAAAACAATTATTTGACTAATTGAGTTTGGAACTTAAACTTTTTTTATTTGTTACTGAGTAAGTACGCGGCATGCAACAAGCGCTGTTCTACGCGCTTCTCATCTGGTTTGACTTGAGCATGTTTTAAATTGAAAGCACGTTTTTAATTTGCTTGTTAATTTATTAAAATTGGATACATAGTCCTCTGGGGGATTCCCCCTTTCTGAATAGCTTATTAATTTAAGTTTATATTTTTCTTTAGGCAAACCCAAGGGTATTTTGAAGGGCGGCAAACCCTTGCCGGGCATGGGACGCGGCCTGATGCCCATTGATCTGAATGCCGAGCTGAAGAATCGTTTGCAACGCTCCACGCACGCCACAGTCTCCAATCTGAGGAAATCGGCAACCACAGCGAATGCAACAACACGCGATGAAACCGACAACAGTTCGCAACGTAACTTGGCACAAATATTGCGCAATGTGCCCAAGGAGAATGCCACGCCCACTTCCACGCAACAACAACAGCAGCAACAACACGATGATGCAGTGAGTCTGGTGCGCAATCTGGCCACACTTGGTGCACCGCGTGCTGTGCAGGAGCAGGAGGCGTCTACAAGCAACAACAACAATTGTGCCTCTGCCTCCGAGGGTGAGAGTTCAGGTGGACGCGAGATTGAGGCCATCATAAAGAACAGCGCGGTGGCAAGGCGTCGCCGACAGCAGCAGCAACAACAGCAGCAACAGCAACAACAGCAACAGCAGCAGCTGCCAGATGGGTGAGTCTACGTCCAAGTCAAAGTCCGCCACATGCAACAACAACAACAAGCAACAAGAACAACAACAACAACACCACCAACTGTTAACCCATGTGCTGTGCTCGCTGTCTGCTCGTATTTTAAACTTTTTAGCTACTAACAAAACTAAATAATAATACCAAAAACAATGCCAACACTTATGTAAGTTGTTCCCCCTGATCGATCCCAGATCATCCTTATATATGTACATACATATAGACACGACTCAAGACTGCTGCCACAAAATGTGTGTGTAATAATTAATAATATTTAATAACTTCACTTTTTAAAAACTAAGCAAAAAAACAAAAAAAAAAACAAAAAATTAGGGTTCGTTTTTGGACAACTTTTATTTATGTTTCACACACTTTGACAACAGTTTTATTAAATGTTGCTAAATAAATGTGTTTTCTTAATCGATTCAACAATTCGACAACAAAATAAAAACTCTAAAAAAAAATAGAAACAATAAAAGTTTCCTAGTCAAAGTGAAGCCAATTGCTCGAAGCTATTACTGGCGTCCTGTGCAGCCGCCTCGGCAACAACAACAACAAGAACAGCCACAACAACAGCAACAACAACAACAACAACAGCGACAACTGCAACTGTATCAACAACAACAACAACAACTGCAACTAAAGCTACCAAATTTTCAACAAAAACTAATGCAATAATTTGACAAACCAAAAAGCAAAAACTAAATTTAAAAAAAATATCAACTAGCCCATAAGTTCAATTTGCATTGCTTACTAAATAACTGATATATACATATTTGAATATATATATATATACATAAAAATATGTATTTTATTGACTTGTTTAAACAAAGAAAACAAAAAAATTATGCCACATATATTTTTACGTGACACAACCAAAAACAAATTAATTAATTTCAATAATAAAGTTGACGAAAATCCTATATAATTGTAGTTTTGTTTGCCACTAACCGTGCTATAATTACTAACAACACAATATGTGCATGTACAAAAAATTATAAAACCACATACTATGGAGGAGCTTAAAATCAAATTCAAATTTGGCGCCTACTAAACAAGGTGGCAGCCCTGGCAACGGTGGCAACCACAAACCATATTTAACAGCTTTTAAAGAAATAGTATAATTTGGCTTTTGCTTTATTTTGAAGCTTTTACATACATTTTTAACTTTTTTTTTTAAATTTATAGAATTTCTTACTTAGTTTCTTACCTTCTTGTGCCTTTATTGAAAAATATATATTTTTTTTTAAATTCAAAAATCAACTCACAAAAAGTTTTACTGTGTGGCAGCTTTGGCCCAACTTTGGAAAATTAAGGTGGCAGCCTTGGCTCCCAAAACACGGAAAAAAAAATTTTTTTTTATCACTTTACAGTCAATGCTTTGTTGTTAGATATCGAAAGCATCAATGGACGGAAAGTTCAATGTGTCTCCATCTAATTAGTTGTGGGCTTAGAATCAACTTCAAAATTGGCGCGTTGGTTACACTTATAGTGCTGTAAAATTGCACAGCCAACGGGGTGGCAGCATTCGTTATGTTAGGTTAACAGTCCCGGGCTAGTATTAGCTCAACAGAAATGCTCCTCAGTGTAAGACACTGCTCACACTTAACGAATGTTATGCTGAGGCGAACTTTAACAGCTTGACAAATGTAATATATTTAGATTGCTCTCACTTTGTGGATTATTATTGGTAATATATTTTACTTTTTAGCATTGATTGGCTGCGCTCAAGATTAGTTAATAAGTAGAGTGAGTAAACAAAATCAGCTGATTATTTTACTCACCATCTGTTTATGACGCCGTTAAGCCAAGCTGTTAAGTTGTGGCGAATTCGTGCGGCGAATGTCGCCCAACAAGTTTTACAGCCTGTTAACTTAACATGACTTTAGTTCTGCTTTTGTGTTTGAGGCGAAAGGTTGAGCCGCGTTAGTTGACGGTCGAATTATTTGTGTTTGTCTTTAGTTCGCGCGCATTTTGTGCCGGTCGCAAATTGCAATTGAATTATGCAAATTTTATCCAAGTGGGTGTGTGTTTATGTGTGTTTTTGACTGACTTTGTTTACTGTGCGTGATAAAAAAAACAAAGCAATAACAATTGCGAATTGCAAGCAGCATTTTATTATTGTGTGATCGGCTGTCAATTTAATTGCAATTGCATCCAATGATTGCCCTCAATTGAAAGCGCAAGTGAAAAATGGCAACGAGACGCTCGTCGTTGGCTTAGCAACAACAACAACAACAAAAAGGCAACAAAAACTGAACACAAATCGTGAGAGGAAGACGCAGGCTGCAATTGCGAATAGCAATTAACAAAGGTTTGTACCACTGAATTCAACGTTATGGGTAGTTTTTATTTTTTTTATTATTTTGTATATTTCTTATGAGACCGACAACAACAACAAGTATGAGGCTGACCAGTTTTGCACAGCGTCCTCCCTTCTGCTGCCTCTTCTTCTTCGTCTTCTTCTTGATTACCTGCTGCAATACAAGCAGCCGAAACAACAACAAAAACAAAACAACCGAAAAACTGTAAATCGTTCGTCTTGCTTTGCTTCCATTGAAAAATTCGCTGATTCAGCAGCAGCAGCCGTCGCGACGCGGGCAGCGCAGCAGCAGCGACGCAGATTGTATACTTTTTGTTGTTGTTATTTTCGATATTCTTGTTTTACTTTGTTGTTACTTTTGCGCTCTTTATGTTGTGTTGTCTTTATGTTGTTGTTGTTTATTTGCACTTGGACATTTGTCGTTTGCAGCTGTTGTTATTGTTGTAATTATTATAGTTGTTGTTGCTGTTGTCTGGTTTACAGTTTTGCAGTCATTTGATTTGGGAAATATACCCTGTAGAGGGTGGTTTAATTCTTTATTATTTACCCGCCATTTAAAATATAATAAAAATATAATATAAAATCAAGATTTGGTTTTTATGTAGCCATAATAAATATGTGTGTTTATAATGCTTTGTCAGAACAATTACTTGACCTACTGTTTCTCGGAAATTGTTTTCCGTTTCCAATTATGATCTGATAAGCATTTATTATCAGTCAAATCAACTTCCCAATATGTCGAACAATAGATGCAACAATAAATATGTCAATAATTGATGTATTGAATTGTTTTGTGGCATTATAAATATTTTAGCAAATGTTGCACGATAAGAAAACGAGTTTGACTCTAACTTTAACAATTTCTACAGGGTATTTTTGTGGTCCAAAGTTGTTTTGCATTTTGACAGCTGTCTGATAAAAGTTGTTTTCTTATAATTTGTATGTTAAATGTTTGATCACTTCTGTTTTCATCTGTTGCTTTTGTTGGCAACTCTATTTGTTCAACTGCTTGATTAAGAGGCAACCCTGTTGCTGTTGGCCAAAGTTTATTTTGGGCTCAAGGTCTGCGCACGCTTTAAAAACTAGGCCAACATTTGCATAAAAAGATATTTAGATGATGATCATCTTATTTGTTTAACAATCGATTCGAATCAATCAATCAATCAAATTCTCATTATAGATATGCGTATTTCTATTGTAATTATCACAACAATCACTTCAATTTTATATTATCGGATTTCGCTTTCAACTCGCACTTCTCTTAACTATTTATAACTATCATTAATTGTCTTTGATTTCGTAATATTTTCTACCTGAGTTTGCGAATAATTCAAAGTTTCATGTGCGTGGCTAATGAATAAACAAAAGCAAAACGAATCAACAAATAAAACAATCACAAAAAAAATGCCTTTCGTTTTCAATGAATTTGCATAATTTGTAAATTTTTTTTTCTTTCGTTTTGGATCTGTCGGAACTCTTGGATCTGAAATTTCTTATGGCGCGAAGCGAAAGAAATTAGTCGAATTTAAAGCCAAAAGAAAGAAACGAAAAGTGTTATTGATTTATGGTCAGTTTACCACTTATAGGGAGTATTAGATAATGCATTGATTTAGACAATAAATAAAAAATGCGTCTTATCAATAAGTAAAATCCGCAGATAAGAGGCAAATATTCATTCAAGTCTACAGAGTAATCACATCTAATTCCATATTGTACCGCAAGACTATTATTCAAATGCATTCAAAACACCCACACTCAAATGCACTCACACTCACACTCATAGTCATTCACAGACATATCCCATATCATATGTTGCCCTTTTTATAAGGCGAATTGTCTGCTCACGTCTGTGGGGAAACGTGAGTTTCAACGCTAATGAGGCAAACCAACAAAAAAACAACAACAACCACAAAAATAGCAACAACAAATACACACACACACACAAAACAAAGATTATAAAAATAGTGAAATGTTCTACGGGTTAATCACCTAATGGGAGCTATGCACCATGTACTCTATGGAGTACGATTATACGAGTACTTCAGGGGGAAATTGTGACCAGTTAGCGTTTTGAAATACTCTACTCTAGAGATTATATACCCTGTAGCTATAGTATAGGCATAGTATTATGCACTATCTCGATTGCAACTATATGCAGAAATGCATAAAGCAAATATAGAACTGATTGCTGTGACTGAAAGTTTACTATTTAGTGTAATATACGATTATAAATCTGCATACATTTGCTAGGAATTGTGGGGATAGTTTACAATTGTTTTGAAGTATGAAGTAATAAGAAATATGGTTATTATATAAAATTTTATATACATTTATAAGTAAGTATTTAAGTAGTTTCAGCACCACAACTAGTATTAACACCGATCCGATTGGAGCTATTTTTATTGCCACTGTTGCCACTACGATTAGTACTTCTGTTCCTACTACTAAATTTAATGCTGTTACTACAATTGAACTTCCATAGCATAACTTGAATTTCTCTCTAACTCGAGTTAAATGAGCAGCAGTAAAATTAATAAGTGTACGAAAAATAACTCTGTAAGTCCAATATCTCCATAACACGAACCTTTTCTTTGAATAATGGTGATTCGAGTTGAAGAAATTCGACTGTATTTCTAATACTGGTACTATACATACATATGTATTCCCACTATTCTACTATTACTACTACTACTACTATACCTACAACTAGTACTACTGCTACTATTATTCAACCACTAATACTTTTACTACTTTTATTCCTACTATTACTGCTTCTACTGCTACGCATTCTATAACGTTTCCAAAGCCTAATATTACTTATTGTTACTCCTGATAATATTCCTATTTCCTTGCTCTTTTCGTTAATACTTTTACTCCACATACGACTCCAATTACTTTTACTACATATTACTAAAGCTGTCACTTCTTTTACTACTGCTAAATTATACAATTATTCTTTTTCTACTACTATTATTATTCCTTCTACTACCATTATTATTCCTTCTACAACTACAACCTTCTACATACATATTTCCACTTAGTAAGGGCATAAAAAGTTCGCTGCATCCACACACATTAAATGGGTTTGTGGCATTTGTGACCCCGCTTGTCTCGTAATTGAATTGCCCCGACCAAAGAGATCGACACAGGCGACTGTCTCTGTCTGACTCTTTGATTCTCTGTCTCTGTCTGACTGCGTGACCGACTGATCGCAGCACAAAGAAGCTGCTCTCAGATCTCAATGCAATGCGTTGCGATGTGATCTGAGGCGACTCTCGGCGATGATGAATTATCAACGCTTTTAGTGCGGCATCTCATTATTTGTGTATTTTATGCTCCTCGAGATGAACAATTCCATTAAAGGCAGCAACAACAACAACAACTTATGGCCTGCTTTCAAGTCAGATGTAAAGTTTGAACGATGCACACTCGAATTACAATGCACACAAGAGAGAGAGAGAGAGAGAGAGAGCACGAAAAACGTGAAATATGTTCAAAGCCAATGATCCATAAATTATGTTTCTTTACCCCATCCCCTCCTCCCTTCCCCAACCCAACCAAACTAAAGTCGAATGCATTGGTGCATAAAGTTCTGTTTTCTGTTTCTGATCACAGCTATAAATAAACTTATTGGGAAATCACTTTGTCTAGTCTGAAGTATGAAGTAGAAACAAATGAAGTTGTTTGCATTGTTTTTCTTTTGGTTTTTCTATACCTATTTTAACTGCAGCTCTATTAACTTGTTCAAAATGGTATTACACAATCTTTCTAGGCACAGTACGTTGACTCTTTTTGTTTGTTTTGTTTGTTTTTTTTATACGAATTTCGCTTTCTTTGTTTTCTGTCGACCTGTTCGAAATTTGCACAGATGTTTTGTCAGCTGTTGGCCTAGCGATTTCCTCACTTGCTTTCAGCTGGAACTACGCTTAAATTGAGCTCTTTCTATGCTGCCTTCAATTTAAGACACATTTCCTGGCCAAGGCAATTAACAAGTTATTTATAGCACCCAAAGAACTCAAACTTTTACCCCATTAGAAGAATATAAAACCCGAAGAACAGAAAACAATTCTAAATTCTAATTCAATTTCAATTTTGTTAGCTGTCATTTGTTTATTGTTTTGCAGCTCTTGTTAGTAATACAATATAATTGTAAACAATTCAAGTGAACTGCAAACATGTGCAGGAAATGTTGTTTAAATATATATTGTTGATATATTGTATCAAATTAAGTTTATCAGCTGTGCGCATTTAATTAGTTTTAGATGAGAATTAATTGCAAACAGTTGGGTTTTAGAGCTAAATAGTTTGGCAAGCACTGTAAAGTAATTGTGGCAAAACAGCTGAAAGTTTTGATAGCACTGTATGCTCTAAATCGTTTCAAATTTCAATTAGTTTTGCACTTTAAACGGCATTCTATTGTATGTAATAAAATATACTTCAGTTATAAAAAGAATACCAAATTTAGTTTATCAGCTGTGCGAATTTTTATTACTTTTGAATGAGAATTAATTGCAAACTGTTGGTCTTTAAACCTAATTACACGATAAATAGTTTAGACAGCACTGTAAAGTAGTTGTAGCAAAGCAGCTGACAGTTTTGATAGCACTTTGAAAAGATTTAAATTTAAATTAGTTTGCTTGAGTTTGCAGATTGAGTGGAATACTTTAAAAAAATATAAGTTTTTAGCTGAATAATATTTTATTTTTATTTTTTACTAACTTTTAAGATATAATTGATATATTTTTATTTTGTTTTAAACATTATTATTTGTGTTTAATTAAAAAATCTTTTAAACATTTCTAAACAAGCTAGATCTAGCGTCAAATATGCTAAAACTGGCAACACTGCCTACGACTTTAGACTAGACAAATTGTGAGTCATTTCCATTGCATAGAACACATCCTTTTATGCCTGCTCACCAAATGTGCTTGGCCATAATTCAGCTGCCAATTTATGCTTAATGCCGGACGGACATTTATGGCCCGACGTTTTGTGGCCAACATTTTGAGTCATCATGGCCATGTTAACAGTAGGATGCGCCACAGGCGGAAGCAGTTGGTGACACTGACATTGCAACCAGACTGGATTAGACTGGAGAACAGTGTCAACAAACTCGCGCCACAGGATAATGCTAATTCTGGGCTAGACTTTTGATACAGACTGTGTGTCTGACTGGCAAATAAAAGTCAGTCAAAATGTTGACAACTCATTAGCTGAAGAGGAGAAGGAGGAGTAGTGAGAGAGAGAGATAAAGAGGGAGAGAGAGAGACAAAGGAACAGCATCCATGTAACTGAATGTTTCGTACAATGAACTTTTCGGTCTAAAAATGTTGTTGCCCCGACGCATCGCGTTCCCTGTCTCTTGGCCTGGCCAAGAATGATTTTAGCCAGAGTCGCAGCTACTTCGTTGCTGCTGCACGTTGTCTGACAACTGCTCTTAAATCTGCAGCTACTCTGGAGTAGGAGAGAGGCAAATCAACTCCAACTCCAACTGCAACTCGCAACTTCTTCAATCCCTCGAAGCGTAGAATAAATTCAAAACTCAGCAGAAAGGAAAATATCTCTTTGTGGCTCCTTTGTCTGTGGCAACGTCATAGATATCATCATTGGGCATTTATTATTGCAGGCACTGTCTATCCAACTGCCTTCTGCCCCTCTCCCTCCCTCCCTCTTCCTCTCTCCTCTCCTCTCTCTGTTACAGTCTCCCTGCATCTATTGAATTTCCTTTGTGTTGTCTGGCACTTGATATATTCAGGCCGTTTGGGTTCTGTGGCATGCCGCTTCCTTGTGTGGCAACTTCTGCTTGCAACTGCTTATCAGCATCCTCATCATCATCATCATCATCATGCTCATCATCATCATCTCCTGGGCGTTCTCCTGACAGTCCGAGTGACAAACAATAAATGTTTAGTTGATATATCGATTCCATTGACATCTCCAACTTTAGCTGCATTTCCATCTATATCTCTAGACTCAGAGTCAGTGTATCTATCGCATGTTTGATTCTGTCGCCTGTCATTCAATCAATTAGACACCTGTGCATTCGATTGACAGCTGCTTTTTATGGCCAAAAGCAAAGTTGCAGCTACAACACGTTGATAGACTTCAACTGCGGCTGTCTTGCAAGCTCAGTTGTGTTGGGCAGGAGTTTTGCATTAGAATTAATGTGTCTAAGCTATAGACTTGCAACAATGGAAACAGCAAACCAAGTGAGATGAGTTTTGATGGAATTGATAGACAGATGAATAGACGAAATCTATGCAGATTAGAAATGGCTCTTTAGATATAGATAGTTAAATTGAAGGGAGCTCGGAGATATCTTCATAGAACTTGAGCGTAAACGTAAATTATAATGTAATTATTAGGGTAACTATTTTATTTTGTTTCTTTAATTGTCCAAAGATACTTTGATATATACTTAAGATTGCTTCGACTATTTCATTCATACATTTTAACAAAAAATCACATTTCATAACAGATCTCTCCTGAGCTACTTTTTTATATATAGTAATTTATCTGTAGATACCTTTAAATACTAAACCTATTTCTCTCATTATTACATATTCCTTTCTTTAATTAATTCCTTAAGAAGTATCCTCTAGACCAGCGGTGGGCATGCAATGGCTCTGGGAGCCAGCGGCTGCTCCCAACTTTATTTCTGCCTATTCGAGCCCACCGCTGCTTTACCCATACATTTTTACAATTTTCTATAGATATAGATTGGAAATGTTTTAGTTTCGCTCATACACTCAAATTAGAAATTGTTTCTTCACTTTTTACGTTGTAAAATTTACAATATTCATTTCCCTAGTTTCTACTTCATTCCGTATCTCTAGATATAAATTTCTAACATTTCATACAAATTATGATGTCCAGCTGTGGCATTAATTTTACTAGTCAGCGTTATTAAACATATTCGCTGTTGATTTGCCAATATTCTAGAGATTAGTGTGTACATGACACGAATGCCACCCAGGCAAGAGATAGGAACATGAACATGAGCATAAGAATTACACAGGAAACACAAATTGCAGGTGGGGAATAAACACGCTGAGATTGGATACAACAAGTAAGAGTATGAATATGAATATGAATACAAGTTTGAGTGTGAGTATGAGTACGAGTTAACGTAATTGCCTGCAACTTCCTTTGGTAATTTTCAACGCCTCGCAGCATCCCAATGGCCATAAGAAAACTTGTCTGGTCTTAGATGGTTAATCGATTATTAATGACTTTGTCGCAATTAAGTAACAAACAATGCAAGCTCAAATCGCTTTATCACAAGGCTTGCAACGAGTTTGAACTCCACTTTTTTATTAACTTGGCCAGAAGGCAACGCACAGACACAGACAGCAAGTAAAAGTTGCAGCCAAGGCTGTGGCAAAGACTGTGGTGGCAGTTGAAGTTGCAAGTGTCAGGCAAAAATTATTCAAAAAGCAAAAATTAAAACTGTTGAAAAGAAAAATCAACATGCAAACACACGCCTTAAAATGTGAAAATGCGAATGACCTGAATACACAGACAAGACACACACACAAACAAGACACACACACACACACACAGGTACACATACTTGCGCACACGCACTGTAACTGATAGCACACGGGGCGCATGCGCAACACGCGGCAAGCGGCAAGTAGCAAAAGCAGCAAATGCCTTAAAAGGCAACAACAACGCCGACGATTTCCTTTTCAGCCGCTTGTTGTTGTTTATTTTTTCTGTTAGTTGTTTTTGTTGTTGGCAAACTAGTTTTACGTACAGTTGCTGCTTTTTGTTTTTTGTCGTTTCTTTTTTTGGGGAACATCGACGTCAAGTTTGTTTCAACATTTGGTTGCACTTGCAGTTGCCTCGCACCACACACAATTTTAATTTATTTATGCAAAGCAGTTGGGTGACTGCAAACTCGTATTTATTTACTATATTTTTTTTTGGTTTTTTTTATCGTCTTTGACTTATTAACACATTTTTTCGTTTTTGCTTTTTGCGCATTAAAAATGAAAAGTTTTTTTTGATGGGGAAACTTGTTTTTGTCCTGGATTTCGCAGACTTGTTGCATTTGGGGCACGGGTTCAATGAAGCGCGTAAAATGAAGCAAACAAAAGGTGACAGGGAAAGAAGCAAGTTGCAATCTTTCTATGACTCGTATTTCATAACGAACAACAACAGCAAACAGCTCAAATTAGCGTTTAGAACTCTCCACTCGACTGAGATTGCAGTGCAGTGTTGAGTAATGTCATTATAAAAATGTATCTATCTATGTGTGTGTGTGTGTGTGTAGCTTACTCAAGGCAATTAACTTCAAATGAGCTGCAAAATGAATAAACAACAACTGACAATTAAGTGAGCAACCTTGAAAGCATCTTAAAACATGTGCTCATCTAAACAAGCGAGCTAAGTATGCATCAACAAATGTATTCTAGTGAAAGTATCTTTTGTCCGGTGTATCTACAAGTGCTTTGCAAGCATTAGACTGCAGTTCTTTAGATAGACTATCGATATAACTATCGCAAACATTTCACCGGGAAGTAGTTCTGGTAAAAGTATCTTGAGCTAGTTGTATATTAATCTACATATATTTCAATCACTTTATATAGTAAGTTATTTCACTACTCTATAACTCTGTAGAAATAACATTAGCAGCAATAGTCGCACTTTTATCGATTATTTTATTCAAAAAGTGCAATAAAGGAAAGTATCTTAATATTGTCATATCATTATTATTTGACTTAAATTTATTTAAGCTACGATTTTATTTTATTTAAATAAAGTCATCATCTAAATGTCCAGCAATAATACTATCGATACTATAGTGTCATCGATAGTAATCGATTTTTTGTATGTGAGCTAAACTTATTGTATTTAATATTTTCCGTTGCCCGCTAAACAACTTTTAAATTTTCTTCTCTAAAGTACTTTGACGATAACTCGTTCTCTTTAAATTTCCTAAATCGATAGTATTTTCGATAGTAATTCAATTCGTATGCCAACACTTTTAATGCTCCACCTTTCTCCCTTCTCTTTGGTGCAAATTAATGAATCAAAAATGCACTTTTTATTATGATTTCCCAACACAGCTTATCAGCTGCATTCATTTATGACTGCGTTGCACAATCATGAATGCGCAATCAATGGCTAACAATCGAAACGAAGCCAAGCCTCAGATGTACATATATATAGTCAATATCAAAGTAATTGGCTTTACTTGCGCTATATAGACACGTCGTAAACACCTTGCAACAACTTGCATTTCAATTCGTTTTCTTTTTCTTCATTTTCCTTGTTTCCAACTCTAATTAACTTGGCAATCTGCCACGCCCATAAACCTGACACGACTTGCAATTGCCGTATAGACCAATAAAACGCATAGAATTCAAAGCAATCGCATACCGAGAATTAAATTCCACAGAATTCCACATAAAACTGGGTGCCATAAAAGCGCTTGCCACAAATGCCACTGCCAATTCAGCTAATAAACAAGGGACAACAGGTGCCTACCAGATACCAGAGGTTTCTTTGTAAACAACTCCTTAACCCTACAGAACTGAACTGAGATCAGAGCAGCGCAGAGTTGAGAGAGAAGCCGCCTCGGCAATTGAACATAAAAGGCACAAAGCACTTGACACTCGACTCTGTAAATGGTAAAAACGTGTTGCCGAGTGGTTCTTGGTCGAAATCTTGTTTGTGGCTCTGTCCATTTGCCTTGTCTTTACATTTCCATGCCAAATAAGGCATAAAACAACAGCTCACATAGTTTTCTATCTCAAGATCGAGATCTCTAGTTATAAAGCTCTCAAGGTGCTTGAATTGTCAAAGTTACATTATTAACTCTGATAATTTCTTAATACGATTATTCCAACACAACTTTGAGATCATTAATCATTAGCTTTTTTGTTTTGCTTTGCTAGTGTCAATAATAAAAAAGCGGAAGCGCCTCAAGCTAAATTTAATTTGTGCCTTTAGCTAGTTTTGGGATTTCCTCAATTTTTGCGACTAATTATTCAACTTGATGAGCGAACTTTAAATGCATCTAAAATATATGCAATAATTTGATTTATTTGAGCAAAAATCGTTGTTTAATCATCTAATTGTACATTTTAAATGGGGGTTAAATGTTTGTTTGTTGGGGTTGGCTTTTGGCATTGATTTCAAGGAAAGGGATTTAAAGGGATTTCGACTGCCTTTGTTTACACACATGGCTTAAAAATTGTTTAGGGTTGGGTTTCGATTTCGTTTTTTTAGCTTTAAAATTTAAACAACTTGCCAAAGAAGTTCTTGACTCGTTGCTTTAGTTTAGCAAGTTTAAAAGCTCCTTAAACTGATCCTCGATATTGGCTTGACTTTCGGTGGTTGCTGCCTCCGTTGTGGTTGTGGTTGGTGCCTCCGTTGTCGTGGTCGTTGTCGTTGTGGTTGTCGTCGAGGTGCTGCTGGTGGTGCTTGGAATGGGCTTCGGCTTGATCCGACCATCGAGACAGCCCTGCAGATAGTTGTAGTTGCTGGCCGTGGACTCGACGTAGCTGCGCTCGGCCCTGTGGGTGCATTGCACATGGTGCAGGTCGATGAGGCGGTAACGTTCCTGCAACAACGAGGCCGACTCTGAGGCATTGCCAGAGATGCTGTACGTGGAGACGGTGTTGTTGGAACCCTGCGGGGAAAATAGGGAAAATTAGATAAGTTTATGAGAAAGTTGTACAAATAAATCATGAGGTTTTACTATTTTATTTTTAGTATTACATATTATTTTACTAAATTAACTATTATTAAATGATTTTGGGATAAATATTATTTATTAGTTTTCAGTATTTTATTATAATCACATTATAATAAACTTGGGATGTTATTATTAATTTGTAATGGAACCTAATTATTTGTTTATTATAGGGTAATTAATATTAACTAGTTTTTAGAAAATTTATTATTAATTTTCAGAAAATTAACTAGAAATTTTTATTAATTTTGGGATATTATTATTTATTAATTATGGAAAATGAGTATGTATTAATTTAAGCCCTTAGTGATGGAGATGATGTGATGCGGCAATTTAGCTTTTAATTAATTTTTGAGAAATTTATTAATTATTTTGGGATTTAATTTAATTAATAAATAATTTTTGAGAAATTAATAATTAATTTTCGGAAATTATTTATTAATTAAATTGCCTCAGTTTCGTTATATATTATTAGTAATAAAATGTAGACAAAAAGACAAGGAAACTTACAATTGCCGCATGACAGTTGAAGGAGTCGAGAGTGTCGTTGGTCTTGCCACAAACTCTCAGCGCGTGGCAAACATTCTCTGCCGCACTCTCGATCCTCCAGCGCGTGGACAGGAACTCCTTGTCGATGCCGCGTCGCGCGTTCTGGGCCGCCGACAGACATCCGCTGTAGGCGCCACTGTACTGCTCCGTAATCAGATTCGATTCGCCAATGTAGCCAGCAAAGCAGGACACCGAAGTCTTGGGATCACGTCGTGTTAGCCGCGAGTTGAAGAAGAGACGAGTGAGGCCGTCCTGTGTGGGGAGACCCACATAGGGAGGCAAGGGCCTGACGATGGCCTCGGTACCTACTGCCAAAAGTAGTGCCAGAGGCAGCAGAAAATTCAGCGATCGTTGCGACATTTCTGTAGAGACTTGGTTGGTTCAGAGGATGAGCTGCTTTTGGCGCAGTGCGTCTGTCTTGGCCAGCATTTATACAATATGCAGACCCAATTATGCTGATAAGCTCTTTATTATCAACTTTGTTAATATTTTTTTCATTTTATTAAGATAAATAGATCTCCAGCTTGTTTATTTACTCATGCGACGTCAGACGTAAAGTGGCGGGAACTTAAGAAAATGTATCTTTTAATAATTAGCAATAGAAATCCAAATTAAATCTACAGGAAATACACTAATTGCACTTTTAATTTTGTTTATTGCATTGAGAGCAAATTCCGCCCCCTTTTTTACTTAGGCAGAGTCTCAGTAAGGTTGCAATTTCATAGAGCAGTATTTCAATATTTACTTTAAGCTTAGACAGATAAGTTTATGATCGCTGCGCTGATTTGCTACACAAATATATGGCCAAGAACCGAGAGTTAGCCCAGTTAGATCTCCCGCTGACGCTTCTGACGCTCAATCTTGGCAAATATTTTTTTATTTACCAGATGACTCAGTTTGATCTATTTAAAGGTGCCTGCATATGATTTACGCATTGCTTAGAGTTCTCCAGAAAACGAATTAAATGCAACGGAAATGACATTTGATTGTGATTCCCCTACGAAAATCCAAGGTTTACTTTTTTGATTTATGTTATTGCATATTTAACTTGTAAATTAGTTTTAATTGCTCCCACCTAACACAAACAAAACACAAGTGAACTTTTAATTTAAGGTTTAAAAATAGCTTTATTATCTTTAACTTGAGTGGCATCGATGCAAGTATCTACCATATTTCAAACCCTTAACAGGTGCGAAAAATACACACTGTACTCTATGTCAACAGAACTACACACAGTTAAAAGTTTTCCCGCCAAGACAAATATTTCAGATATAATTTAGAATATCTTTCATTTATTTAGTTTTCAAATAAATTTATTATATAGCACAAAATCCCCCAAAAAAAATCCTTAAACCTTTAATTTTAATATAACTTTGGCTCATTTCTTACTCTACTTAGTATTAGTAATGTAAAAAAATAGAATTATGTTATAAACACTATTTTCTCTCGATAGTTTTTTTTTTGACTATATACAGACAACTCGATTTTTGACTTGACGATTTTGCCATTTCGATTTAAAACTAGATTCATAACTTGATTTTACATTACTAATTAGTACAATTTGAAGTTAGTTATTTGTGTTAATTCTATCGATAACTTTTTTGTTTTAATTAATATGAATTTAAGATTATAAAATACACAATCTTACAATCTAGTGTAAATCTTGAGCAGAAATGAACTTTGTGAATCAATTAAAAGTAGGATGAGGTTTAGTGTAACAATAACTTTTTTTCTTTTGTCGATAGTTTCAATTTAACGATAATACTATCGATAGCTTGTCCCTTAAGAAGATAGAGAGTTGTTCTCCCCTCGTATTCTATGTCAATCTAGGCCTAAGTCCCACACACATTCCAGTTGTGGAGCGCAGGATAAAGTTCATCATGGGCTTGACCTCGGGTCCTTTGGGCAACAGTTCGTAGTACCTGAGAACCTTGCTGATCAGCGCCTTCATCTCGAGCACGGCGAACTTCTGGCCAATGCAGTTTTTGGGACCCGCACTGAAGGGTACATAGGTGAATGTCTTTCGCTCCTCGTTGTCGTTGTCGTCGAGGAAACGCTCGGGCTTGAAGCTGAGGGGATCGGGAAAGTGCTTGGGATCCCGATGGGCAAAGTAGATGACCAAATAGACGCTGGTGTTGGCTGGTATGATCTGATCGCCAATCTGCAGATCTTTCCTGGTGTATCTGCCAATCGCTGGCACTGGCGGATACAATCGCATCGTCTCCTTGATGACACACTCCAGATACTTGAGCTGCTGCAACTGCGCTTGATTCACCGGCGCCGTTCGATCTGTGCCCAGCACCTGTTGCAGCTCCTCGTAGAGCTTGGCCTGCACCGCGGGATGCCTGGCGATGGAGTAGAGGGCATGGGAGACGCCGCTGCTCGTGGTATCGTCGCCCTCGAACATGAACGTGTCCACCTCCTCCCGAATGTCCGCATCGCTCAGCGGGGCGCCCTGAATCGAGGACTGCAACAGAATGTCCAACAATGCCATCTGCGACTTGCTGCCAATCTCTGCATCCCCCAGACCTGCATTTGGAAAAGAGTTCGAGTTGGAGTTAGTTTAACTGTAGATATTTCCTTAGACAGCTCAACTTACTCAATGGCCGGTAGCTGCCGTCGGCTATGGTCCGTTCCAGGGCTGATCTCCGCTCGCGGATGACCTTGTCGGTGAATTCATGCATGATGCGAATGTCGTTCACCAGTTTGCGGTGCAGCAGCGGCGCCGTGAGTCGGAAAAGCCACTCGTAGCGCTGCGAGAATTTCAGCATGCGATCCGGTTGAATGTAGACAACGCTGCAATGATTTAGTAGAGTAAAGTGAGCAGAGAAGTGGGAAGAAAAGCAGCTTTAACTATCTTTAAACTCTATTAAGACTTGACTGCGATTATTTTGTATTTAATAATAAAAGTTAGTGCTAATGAAATGATATTAAAGTATGATTGTTAATAAAATATCCCATAAAAAAACCTCTTTACGAGGTAAAAGTCTAGTGACGAAAACATTTTCATGCCCCAAAATTTCTGATATCCAATTTTGTGACGAATAATATTAAGTTTTACACATAAATTATTTTAAACAAAATTTTGGCACTCGGCACATTGCGCTAAAATGTCTCAATTCTAATACCAAATAAAACTCACTGTTTTGCGCAGTGCCGAATGCAAAAATTTTGTTTAAAATAATTTATGTGTAAAACTTAATATTATTCGTCACAAAATTGGATATCAGAAATTTTGGGGCATGAAAATGTTTTCGTCACTAGACTTTTACCTCGTAAAGAGGTTTTTTTATGGGATATCAGAAATTTTTGAATAAGACATCAGAAATTTTGAAATTGCAATATTTTTTGACAGTATAGTTTTGTCAATTTTGTTTATTGTTTGTACAGCTAAAACAAACTGTCTGGCAACACTGGTCCCCTTTACAAACACACATCATGTGTGACACATGCCCAGCGCAAAAGCTATCAGCACTCTTCAACTCTGGCTGCTTTGACACTTTGCAGCTGCTGTCCTATTCCCATTCTACCTTTTTAAATAA